>JAQBSW010001117.1:0-149445 GCA_029291075.1 Eudiplozoon nipponicum
ATTGAATACAGCAGAAAGTCATCGCAGAAGTGCATGAATCAAGATGAAGCAGTCAGCACAATAAGGGAAGCAACTTTCGCGCCGCAGAAGTGAATATAAATTAATAAATACTTGGAATATTATTACTAAATGCACGCGCTTTATACGAACAAACTCGTATAAATAATTGATTGAAAATAAAGCATTTTTGTTCAGTTAAAAAATGGCTTCTGACAAATTGAAAAATTTAGTAAAAGTATTGTCTGCACAAATGAACACTGACTGCTGAGTTTGAGATAATTAATTCTTGGCTGAATCACATACTTAAAATAAATTCTGAAGGAATCCGCATAAACGACCTAACCAATATAGGTTGAGTTAACAATGGCGACCGCACCAGACAGACATATGCTGGTATTTTTGACCGATTCGACGAGATTATTCCGACTGTCATCAGAAGTTAAGCCTATGCTTGCAGCCTGGGATGTGGAAAGGAAACAGTTATAATTTAAAAAATTTGAAGCCTCTGTTCGAGCTCAAGAATTGTCATTAGAAGCGACTATTATGGGCGTGAATCTCTATTATTTATTTGACCGGACAATTTCAGTCTAATTATAATTGCCTGTTGACCTGACGTATAGAGAATATGAAACGCGAATGTTGGATTACTTCTGAACGGGGCCTCAGGAGGTGTTTTCCGAGTTGTATAGACTCAAAACACTACTGCGTGAGATGCCCGTTGATACCATGGCACGAATTTATCGGTGCTTGTCCAAGCTAACCGAGTCTCTGCCCGGGTTGCAACCGCATGATTCTATCATGTTGCTGGATCCTACCAGATATGGCGCAATATCGAGCGCGGTATAAGGCCAGCAGGAAAGAACTCAGGCTCTTCTAAGTTTGGCCATGATGGCCACCAAATTGATTGCTGCGACAAATAGCATAGGTCCCGTTACAATATCCAGAGCGGTGACATACCTTATCGGAAATGTTCGCAGTATAATCAGCGAGTCCGGGAAGGACGGCGGCTGCCATTGTCTTCAAAGCAAGGTCAATATATAAAGACACTTGCTGCGACGAATACATCGCCTAAAGGACAGCAAAATCAGAATAGTTCTCCTAGAGATCGGCCAGTGCAATGGGGGAAAAGAATCCACCATCTTGTCAATAATGATTGTCAGTATCATGCTTAAAATATAAATCATTTTGAAGATAAAATTTGTAGATCGAGAGAAGAAGATAAGCAGAGGATCCTAAAATGTGTTCAGAATCAGATGGCTTTAAAAAAAGATGTATGTGAAACGATGCCACACTTAAGAAGTTTTATTTATTTAAATTTTTAGAACACTTCAACGGACAGTTAGTAATAATGCAATTGTTTACGGGAGCTGATGTGTTGGTGAAGTCAATGAATTGACCGTTAAATAACGTAAAACCTATGAGAGCAATGTTTTGTCAGGCATCAGGCTCGTCGACGGTGCCTGCGAGCTAAATAGACACTAAAATGTTAATTAATGGAGATATTTACTATAGATCTTTTGTTGTATCGATTACTTAAACTACAATATTAGGACTTGATTTAATTAGAAAATAGATTATGACGATTGATTGGAAAAATAAACGTATACACCTCTACAGGTCGAAAAGCACGAATTCCGTAAGGTCGATATGCAACTCTAAGGTACAGGATGAGACCAGTTGTCTCTCTCATTGGCGAAAAAAGGCTAGCAGCAACGACCAGAGCCACAAAAGAGATGATTCAGGCTGATTCTCTTGAAAGATCCTCATTTATTATTAGAGTTCCTATAGTTTGAATTTCGAAAAAGTATGGTTCGCTCCGATTTCCGTCAATTAAACTCGGTAACCAAACATGACCCGTATTCGATGCCGGCTCTGCTTGATCTGTTTCTATAGCTAGCGGGACGAAATTGCTTGCTGTGCTTGACCTTAAACGAGGATTTTGGCAATTTGGCATTCGGCCCAAAGACCGATAGAATTTACCGATGCAGGTACACCAAGGTTATTTCTAATTCACTCGAGATCCATTTGACCTGAAGAGCGCACCGAAAGTGTTCCAAAGAATTATTGACTCTATCGTGTCCGACATACTTTTGCAACGATGTCATAATATGGGCCACTAATAAACACCAATTACGTATTTGGCTGCAGGAGATGTTGTCCAAAGTGATTACATTTTAATCCAGAAAAGTTCAGATAGATCGGCATTTGCGGTTCCTTGGTCATTCATTCTGTGCGGAGGGATTTAAGACATTAGATTCAAATTTACAGCCTATCAAGGACTATCCGGTGTGCACTAATAGAAAAAATTGTGTCAGTTTATTTATATGGTGAATTTCTATAAACCATTTCTTGCAGGGACGGCGGTTACGCAGAAACCCTTGTCTAATTTAACTAGAGCTAAGATACCGTTTCGTTGGACAGAGGAGGCTCAAGAATAATTTATCCAATGTAAAGAAAATTTATTAGACGCAACAATTCTGACTTTCCAGGCAGGTAGTGTGTCAATTGTTACAGACATGTGAGATATTGACATTGAATTAGTGTTACGAGCGGACGGACGGTCGGCGTAATATATAAGTCGCGCACACACTAAGGCGGAGCAAAGCTATACTGTCACAGAAAATGATTCATGGCCGTTCAATGGGCACTACGAAAATCTTGGTATTTTCCCATCTGTGGACATAAAAACGTCTTTTCCAATCATAAAGCACTGTTGCATTGACGATGACTGGGTATTGAGAGGAAACGAGTACTCCGAGCCACTGAAGAGCTCGTGGAATGCGATATATCAATTTATCATAGAGCCGCTATCAAGAATGCGGCGGCCGACAAACTCAGCAGATTTTCCGCTGTGAGAGTTTTGCCACTTATCAAAATCTGAAAAACAGGGAAATGATGCGACATGCCAGGATATAGTAAATCAGTTAAAAATGTCACAGTTTTTTCAGCATCATATAAAGCGTTGAGCCTGCAATACGACATATTGGTGCGAAAAGAAGGACAAGCCGTGAAACGGTTTGTGCAGGAGTCTATCCGAACATAATTTAGGACCAGCTGACATAAAAAATTGGGACATCCTGGCGCCGGGCGACTCAGTGGAACATTCATTTGCGATTGTACTGGCCTGATTTGTCCAAAGAAATGCTTAGCTATTGCCAATATTGCATTACATGTCAGCGTTGTAAACCAAAAAATAGAGTAAATGTTACCCCGATTGTTTTCAATGCCAGTGCACGGAACCAGTGTCTGCATATTTGTCTGGTAATTCAACTAGCGGTGGCACGTGGCGAGCTAGCCTGTGTGTATTCCATGATCGATAAATTTGCCCGATGGCTCGACTTTGTACCACTGAAGAAAATCACAACAGAGAATATTATAAGTGCTTAAATGAGAGATAGCTTAGTTGATTTGGTTCATTATAAGTTATTCTTACCAGGGTGGACAGTTCGAGACAAGAGAATTTAATCAGTGGTGCAAGGACCTGGACACCGGACGATGAAAGAGGTACTGCGATGTTGGTGCCACGGGACCCCAGGATCCCGGAGAGACAAATTACATTTGGTCGAGCGGGTCATTCGATTAACAGTACCAATAGCTACATGAATCGCTCCAACAACCATGGTCTATAGACGGCATATTAGACTGCCAGATGTATCCGTAATCCAAGGATCTCATGAGCGCTGCACCATAGCAGATATTCAGGAGCGCCTAAAAGAGGTAACTGAATATGTGGACGCCATACAGCGACAAACCTATGCAAGATAACCTACACGAATTTTCCTAAGTGTCAGTCACTACGTCATGGTCGCGAATGTCGCGCTCATTGCACTATATTCTGTCAAAGATGGTCCGTATCATGTGGAAAGGGTGGACGCAGAGTACAAAATAGTTTTCATTAACCTTCTCAACAGAACATGAGCTCTCGAACTTGATCGTTTAGTTAAGTTTTCAAGGCTGATATCTGAGTGGAGAAGATATAGAAATAGCCACCTTTCGTTAACATGCCCGATGGACCACGAGCTGTTGTAATTGATCGTTTAAGTATGGTGCCAGGGCAAACTAGTGAAGGAGAAAAGATGTAGCAATAGCCGAGAACACACTAAGTGACCTATCTAGCGCTGACATGAATACAACATAAATTACTCTCATAAGTGCACGAATTAAGATGAAGCTGTCAGTAAAAAGATGGTAGCAGACTTCGAGCCGCAGAAGGGAATATAAAATAGTAAATATATTGATTTTGTCCTACCAAATGGACGCGCCTTATACGGAAAAACTCCTTTAAACAATTGATTAAAAATAAAGCATCTGTTTTGAGTTAAAGTATCGCTTTGGCGGATGGAAAAACTTCGTAAGAGAATTGTCTGCACAAATAAACACCTTGACTGCGGAGTTATGGATAAATAAGTCTCGGCTGTATGACACACTTATAATAAATTCTGAGGGAATCGGAATAAGCATCCCAATCAATATAGATAAAGTCAACAAATGTTGCTAGAAATTATTTTATAACTCACATTCTTGCAAAAAAACTAGATGTACTGATATAGGCACGCGAAATTCGTCACACATATGAATCTCTACAAAATGAGGAAGATGCAGATTATAAGGTAATAAAATTTTGAAATTTAATGGTACACCAAAATGTTTTAGGTTTAAACTTTCATTCGGGTTGGATAAAGTATTAAATACTATTAAGCATGAGCTCTTTTTACAGTTGTTAAAGATATTATTTAATAAACAAAATAAACTTAAATTTGAGCTTATTATTGATAAATTTCTCATTTTTAATCATGCAAAAAACTAGATTTACTGATTTAAGCACGTATCCTATTCTGCATGCTAAGTCAATTCATCTTCTATTAATTGGTTTGCTTTATAATATTTCTTTGGTAATCTACTGCTTAAGACCTGTGTAAATCGCGAACCAAACTTACTGCAAAACGTAATTACTTTTTTGATTAGAAATAAAATTCTTGTCACATTGACATATTTGGCGCTATGCAGTCTCACGCCACTATTTCATCTGGTTTTAAGGCATTTTTAGGAAATTAGCGCTTTTATCTAATCATTCAAACCGATCCCATGTATGCAGATAAAATGAAATTTTTTATGCACTACTTTGCGCGGAATCTGTTGTTAAAATCTCCTCTCAAGCCAAACTTGTTTGTGAAATTTTTGGCTGATTATTTTCTAATTTCGAATCATGGTGATAATGAGAATTAAACTTTTCTTTTTTAAAAAAGAGAATAATGATGAATAATCTATTCTGGATATAAAAATAAAGCGGAATGAGCCCAAGCTGGAAAGAGACATTTAACGGAAGATACTTACTCGGGAATCCTCCTATATTTCTTTTCAAACCACCCATATCGAATGAAAATAGACATTCGTAAATCCATGATATTAAGGAGACATAAAATATTGGATATGAAATAAAGAGATAAGGAATTGATGAGTATAAAAAAATATTAAAAATGAACGACTATCCGAAAATTATAATAGAGAGGCTAATGAAAGAGATATTGTTGAGATTTGAAGGTAAAATAATAAAAAAAGAAACAGAACTAGAAACCGCAAAATTATTGTATTACCTGATTTAAAATTGAGCAGTAAAATTAGAATAATAGCATCTTAACAAAATATCCAAACAATTTTAAGACAATCACTTACTGTATGCAATAAACTACCGAACCTAAAAGAAAAATTAGAACCCCTTAACACATCAGGAGTATATGCGATACCTTGCAAAAATTGTACGCTCAAGTATATAGGCGAAACCATGCGCCCGATAAAGGGGTGTAGAAGAGAACACCAATACTGACACAGTCAAAGATCAGATCTAGCTAGGCATTCAAGGAAAAAATAACGCAATATACCGTGATAGATGCAATCGCAACAGAGAAACCAGGCTAATTAGAGAGTCGATTAAAATAAAATCGGCCAAAAATGTAATGAATGTAACATCCGTAGAAAATTTATTAGGCTCAATATTCAATGAAGCCTTTTCTATGATCAGAAAAAAGGAAACGGTTGAACTGTGGTTAATTACATACGTGAGTAAGATACCACGTTTATTGGAAACTGATTGAGAATAACATAGAACGAAAAAAGTATCCTATTTCCATCTATCATTATATTTATCAAAATCAGCATTTAGTAGATTGCACAAAGATGTATAAATGGTTATAAGAGACGGTGTGCTTAAAAAATTAAATATATATGGTTATATATTGACCATTTACACCGTCAATTATATAAGGTTGACATTTATTAATCTCACATGGGTGCTAATATATTGTAATATTTATACAAATTTTATATATTTATATAAGGTATAATTAATGGAATGCACAAAAAGTGATTGTGTCTTGTATATAGAGGAACGTAAAATGTTGCGTTTATATATATATATATATATATATATATATATATATATATATATATATAGACATATATATATATATGTATATCCGCATATATAAAAAGATAACAGGTATATATATATATATATATATATATATATATATATATATATATATATCTTTATAATGTCCATGCCTTTTAATATTACACAGTATCTGTCTAATTAGGAAGGAAAAACAAATTAATAACAAAGTGATAAAGGCCATTTATTTCGTGAATACTAATCATACATATATATACATTTTGGGTTTAAAATTGATTATGCTAGTGATAACAAATCTGACTCGCTTTTACTTTTGTTTCTTGTTTTGGCTGGTTGGTAAGTGTGTATGCGTTGTGTTTGTGTGTCTGCGTGTTTGCATGTAAAGGTCATTTTCGCAGTATTGCAAAGTGATGTCCGAAGTCTGGTTATTATTGTTTTGATGGCTTGAGAATTAACCATTTGTGCGCATTGTTCACTGTT
The DNA here is from genome assembly GCA_029291075.1 of Eudiplozoon nipponicum. NCBI lineage: Eukaryota > Metazoa > Platyhelminthes > Monogenea > Mazocraeidea > Diplozoidae > Eudiplozoon > Eudiplozoon nipponicum. The sequence goes on from JAQBSW010001117.1 coordinate 6,890, forward strand.
ACATGTACGAGTGCTATTTTTCCCAGTGTAGTTGATCGTTTCACATTGTTGCGCAAATTCGTATTTTTCACATGGTAACAGCGCCAGTGTGGATTGAAGTGTTGAACGCTCATATTGTTTGGAAACTTCTGTCACCGTATGCGCCTCTGTTATTTCCACTTCAGTTTGTTGCCAATCCGATTGTATGTTTGTTGATTCTAGTCGAGGGCCTGTTTGGTCTTGACTGGATACTAGTAGATTGTTGTTGAATTTTGTTATTCTTGGCCAGTCGATTAGAATATCATGTTGATGAAACTTTTGAATATTAAGGTCAGGTGCTTGTTGTTTTATATAAAGGGCTTCATAAATAAATAATCATTTTTCTGATTTTGCTTTATGTAGAACTGTGAAATTGGTCGAATTGACAGGGTGCCCCGTTGCCAATATATGATCGGAAATAGCTGATTTTCCTGACGGTGCCAAGCCTTTGTTAATCAATTTCTGTGGCAAATGTTGCTGGATTCTGCTTATCAATTGCTTCTTCGTACGTCCGATATATGTGCTACCGCACATACATGAGAATTTGTAGACTATGAATGATTTGGAGAGAATTGGCAATTGATCTTTGGCATCCAACCTCATGATTCTCTGTGTACTAAATGTCATATTAACTTTAACACTGGGAAAGTTCTCCTTAGTTATTCTATTCAGCCGCCGTGCAATTATTGAGGCTGGTACGTCGCCTCTAAATGGTAAGTTTAGGAAAACCTGCTTGACGGTATCCTCTCTAGTGCGAATCTGCCGTGGTCTGATGTTGACATCAATGAAACGCTCTGGGTAGTTGTTCATTAGCAAAATTTTCCTGAGGTAGCCCAGTTCTTCCTCAATCTTGTGTTCAGAGCAGATCTTCCTCATTCTGTTTGCTAGGTTGTTTACCAAGTTCCTTTTGTGGAATTTTGGCACACTGCTTTTGTAGTGATTGTATTGTCCGGTGAAAGTGGATATTCTATATATGGCCAGTGTCAAATCCCCGTTTTATTCTCGAGTGCGTTTGATGTCAAGGAAGGGAAAACTGTCGTATTTCTCTACCTCTAGAGTGAATTTGTTGTCTGGATCGGCTCCATTTGCTTGTTTGAGGATTTCGGAAGGGTCTGCTGTTTCTGAGATGAACCCAAAATGTATATATATGCAAGATTGTAAAGCGATGATTAGTATTCACGAAATAAATGGCCTTTATCCCCTTTGTTATTAATGTGCTTTTTCTTACTAATTAGACAGATATATACTATATATATATATATATATATATATATGGAGGAAAATTTATACAAGATGTTGAAATATATATTTATATTACCGTATATATAAATATATTACGTGATTATAAAATATAAATATGGTTGTTCATAGACCAAATTTATTTTGATTTGAGACTTTCACACGGTTGCTTATTTTACATATAAATAAATGAATTAATAACTATGTTTTATTAAGGTAGATATTTATATTTTTCGCAAATTTTATATAAGATCTAGTCATATATATATATATAATCACATTGTTTCTAATAATTTTTTACACATAGGCATAATTATATATGACTTACATTTGTAAATTTGTGCATTTTGTAATTTTTTGTGTGTGTGGAAGATATAGATTTACATATAGAAATGAATTTATGTATAAGTTTTTTACTCCCACTTAATTTATATATAATCATTTATTTTATATATATGGACATATATTTGTAAATAGTTAATACTACAAGTTGAGGAACTTAGGAGTAAATATATAATTTGTTATTGTGTTCCTCCATGTAGGTTACCTTACTATCTCTTACTTTTTCTCTTTATTTGGTCATAACCTAAGCGTTGATCTGACTTCCAATTTATTTCTATCGAGGTAACTTTAATTCCACCCTACTCACATCATTTGTGTCAACAATCAAATTTAAAAGTAAAATATTTTTACGAAACTGGATTAAAACACAGATAAAGTAACAATCAAGTTAGTTTGGGTTTTTATCAGATTTGAATATTATATTAAATTACCGCAATATCGCAACAGTACAGTTATACCACTAATTTTGTGCAAACATGAGTTTACGCAAACCAAGAATTTGCGTTTACTACGCACAATTCACACTATATATATATATATATATATATATACATATATATATATATATATATATATATACGCATACACACAAACACAAACGCATACACACTCACCAACTAGTCAAAACAAGAAACAGCAGTAAAAACGAGTCAGATTTGTTACCACTAGCATAATCAAATGAAAACCCAAAATGTATAAATATGTATGATTGTAGAAGAGATGATTAGTATTCACGAAATAAATGGCCTTTATCCACTTTGTTATTTGTGTTTTCCTAATTATAAGAATACTGTGGAAATTAAAAAGGAATGGACATCATATATATATATATATATATATATATATATATATATATATATATATATATATATATATGTGTGTGTGTTTTCATGCATTCCGTGTAAATGCATATATAGAGTTTAGTTACTGAGACTAATTCATTGTATAAAACCATTAGTGATTCAAATATTAAAATATAAATGGAACTGTTTTAGAACGAGGTTACCACCTTTGCTTAAATCTGCTATTTTGAGAATTGTACTGTGTATATGTGATTAGAGGTTTGATGATGGAACGGGAAATGCTGTTCTGAAATGTTGCCAGTCAACGCAGATTAGATCGTACCTCATTACCAATGGTTAATATGAACGAGGTTGAAGCCTTCGGACCTAGCCAATATAACAAACACGACGCATACTTGTAAATGTGGATCAATCGGATATTTGCGAAACTGATAGTGCAAAGCAACAACCAGCGAACGCAAATTGCGGAGATTCAATATTCAAAAATGAAAATAAGTCATGAGCACGAAACCTGTTTTTTTGATGTTTTACTCAAGTATTTTGCAACAAGCACATATATCTTCGAAAATCAGTTACGCGCAGCAACTTCTTTTTAGACTGAATACAAGTACATATATTTACAGGTTCATTAAATCGGGCAGCAAAAAGTTTATCTACCGCGTTTCTTTTATAACTAACTCTTTCTTGTAATTGCATCTGGTTAATATCTTACGTGGGTATCGTTCGAGAAGATGCGTTCAAAGTTTCGATAAGTTTCGCGCAAACAGCGGACGTGTATTCGCCATTCTATTTGACAAATGTGTTCACATCACAATGTTCTTTCATCCCAATTACTCATCGTCTTGTCAACTGATCTACGCAATTCGATCGACAATATACGCATGTCTATTGGTTAAAATTCAGTCTATTTTAAATTCATAGGCCTGATGTTAATTATAGCGTCAGTACATATAATATATAGTGAGTATTTTTTATGTTGCACCATAAATGACTGTATTTGTGACTGACTATATTATTTCTATGATAGTCATAAGTATGGGATACTCAACCGTCCAATCGTGCCATATTATTTTATCAAATAAATAGTAACTTTGGGTCGCAGTGACAGTTTCTACTAATGAAGATCCAGTTAGCACAAATCGCACGTACACATGAGATATAACCTTTGGTACATGCTGAAATTAGTTTACACTTTTTATCCACTGTGAAATCACTTGTTATTAGGTACCCTATTCTTAATACATAACTGTACATATAGGCTCTCTGCAACAAAGAATATAAAAGGAATATTTTTTTTCAGATTTTTCAACGGTATTTCATTAATTTGTCTATGTTTTATTCAGCTCAAAGCACGTTTACCACCTGATTCAGGATGTAATGCACAGACTACCAAACTAACGACAAATAAAAACAGTTAAGAAGATCGGAGGCCAAAACTTATATCTATAAATGTTTTAAGCAGTAAAAGCGAGACTATAAACAATGTATGGTATACAAATCGCGCAAAGTACCATTGTAATCATTCGCACAGAGACATTTACAGCTTCTATAATTCCTATAGAAACATATGGCATCAAAAAGGCAGATTGACAAAATAGCAAGGTGAATAGTTCGTTCTATTTTTTGCGCATATCTAATACAAAATACAATTTTTAATTATTAATTGTATACATCATAACACGTGAATTAAAATAAGAGCAAAGCGATATGCTTTACTGTATATCAACAAAAGTTATATCCTTATGTATACACGCATTTCGTGCCTACTGATGACTTAACAGTACGTTCAAAACCAAATTTTTTGGTGAATAAATATAAGACAGTTTACGGCACCATCTTCTTATATGACAGGTTTATATAAATTATACAATTAAACAATCAATAAAGTTGAAGAGTCAATTCATCCAGAACACGGGTTTCATCATTAGTAGAAACTATTCACGTACAGTCAAGAATTTGTCGCGGCCAGGAGTCGAACCTGGGTACATCTACTTTCTAATCTGAGTCACCCTTCCGCATGCTTAATCCAATTTCCAATTATATACAAACTAACGTTTCTTGGTTAGCCTCTCCTATAAATAAAGCCTATTTAACGACCCTTTAAACCTAAACTTCAAATTAACCACACCAAATCTGTAATTATAGTACAAAAACCAAGCTACCTGTGGAAATGGTATTGAAGTCAACATTTATATAATTAAACGAAAATTGTTTGCGTGGGTGGTGATCAAAATTATTTGAATCGAGGGTTTCGATCTTTTATATAAACACTTGCCAAATTATTTACATAAATTTGTCAGTATAAACAAAAATTGTATTATCTATAAAAGGTAATTCATCCAGTACATCGGTTTTTTATTTATTGGGAAATTTTCATGTACTTTCCAGATTTTTTTCGTGCACACGAATTGAACTTGGGCACGTCTGCTACGCTGTAAGTTGCTCTAAACGCTGAGCCACCCTGCCGCCTTGTTATAATTGTTTTTATTAATATCAAGCAAATTGGCAACTGAAAAAAGTCTTGTTAGTTTACACAAAGGTTCGATTATGTAGACAAACCATTTCGCAAATGCATCGAAAATTTACTTGGCCATTGATAATATGGGTCATGACGGACAACCTTTTCCATACGTTTTTGCTAGTCCGTACATTTTTGGTTTGGATAACACGACTGGTCTGAGCATCTGCGCCACGCCATCAATAATGATATTAATTTCATTCCTTACCATCCTACCAACGTTTCCTATTTCAACTGATGTACCCTCCAGATGCAATGGTTTTTGTATTTTCGCGCAAGCCTTTCTATGACCTTTTTACGTAGTCTGATTTTACCATTATAACAACGCTTTTCTCTTTACTAGCGTGCTGTCTTTTATGTCTGTTTAGCTGCAGATATCTTAAACTCCGTCAAATATTTCTTCGTTAAAGCATGTTTGTCTGGGCATTTGAACGATAAATTAAAGTAGGTTTGCATTATCAGTTTCGCAAAGATCCGATTGATCCCCAATTCCAAGTACACATTGGGTTCATCTTCATATTGGCTGGATACGGATTCGTCCCTTACTTCCGAAGGCTTCAACATCCTTCTTCGTTGACTGGCGACGTTTCGGAACGTTACTTCTATTCTATCATCAGGCCTCTAATCTCACATACACAGTACAATAGCAGATTTGTGGTAACCTCGTTCAGAAACAGTGCTATTTATATTTTAACATTTGACTCATTTATGGTTTTAATTAAAGAATTTGTCTCAGCATCTAAACTCTATAAATGTAAACGCATGGAGAACATGAAAACACTTACTCTTCAACTATATATATATATATATATATATATATATATATATATATATATATATATATATATATATATACAGTAGTACAATTGCAGAAATAAAAAATTCACCGTATATGTAATTTGATGATATGTGCACAAAGTTAGTGCGAGGGGGAGAGAGAATGTACCTAACATATGTGGTAAATCTGTACTGTTGAGATGTCACGATAATTAAATATTGAATTCAAAACTGGAAAAACAAACAAACTTGTTTAACCATAATTGATTGCATGGGTGGTGGTAACAATTCTTTAAATCAAGTGTGCGAGCTTGAAGTAAACACCAATCCAATTGCATTTAACCAATCATCGAACAACATAGCAAAACTTCCGACGACTGGTTAAATGCAATGGGATTGGTGTTTACTTCAAGCTCGCAAACTTGATTTAAAGAAACAAACTTATTGACACAAATGATGAGTAGGCTGTATTGAATAGTCGAATAAAATATCATGTTGATTAAACTTTTGAATATTTAGGCTTCAAAAATATATTATAATTTTTCTGATTTTGCCTTTTGTAGAATTGAGAAATTAGTCAAATTGACTGGGTGCCCCGTTTCCAATATATGATCGGAAATACCTGATTTTCCTGACGGTTCCAAGCCATTATTAATTAATTTCTTTAGTAAATGTTGCTGGATTCTGTTTATTAGTTGCTTCTTCGTACGTCCAATATATGAGCTACCGCACTTACATGAGAATTTGTAGACTATAAATGATTTGGAGAGTATTGGCAATTGATCTTTGGCATCCAACCTCATGATTCTCTGTGTGCTAAATGTGGTATTAACACTGGGAAAATTCTCCTTAGTTATTCTATTTAGCCACCGTGCAATTATTGAGGTATATATATATATATATATATATATATATATATATATATATATATATATATACAACAATATGTGTCAACAACTCATACAAATATACAGTTATATATGTATGTCTATAACTTCAAAACGAATTATACAAATTTATAAAATACAAAAAATAATATATATATATATATATGTATATATATAAAAAAGTAAATATAATTATGCATATGTATAAGCAATTATAAACAACAGTGTGAATATATATGTATATATATATATATATATATATATATATATATATATATATATATATATATTCTTTTGAAATGCGAGCTTTAATAAAATTCATTGTAACCTTCCTTTGTGCAAAAACTAAAAGAAATTTTATCAGATATAAGAAAATTTTCTTTTGCATGGTCTTCTCAAATATCTACTAAAGAACATATCTTTATATATAAATTGGAAAGCAAAACAAGATAGAAATATGTGAACATAGAGTGTGTCACATCCAGTTCAAGCTCAATGCTTGTACGTGCTTCTTCTGCTTACATAAATCCGGCTGCAATTTGTTTATCCACAAGGCTTCGTATGGGGCTAGCTCCGTTTTGTTTTTGCATTTAGTAATTACTTTGAATGCTACGCCTGGAGAACATACGTACCATGTTTCAATGATGTGTTGCGTAATAGCAGACGTGTATTCACCATTTGATTTAAAACAGGCGTTTAAGTTACAATGTTCTCACATTCGAGTAATTAACCGTCTGCAAGAATGTCCTTGTTGCGATACTGAATTAATTTAAATTACCTGATCTGCTTTTTGACTAACGCAGCTTGCATTGTTCCAGTAATTTTCTTTTTTCATAATATTTCGATCTACATTACCGTAGATTCCCCTTTTTATAATTGATTCAATTAATTGTCTGGGATAGCGATTAGACATTAAATAGTTAATTGCTTTATTATATTCATTATCTTTAGAATCTTGACTAAACAACCTGTCAATTCTTGAAAAGCAACCACGAACTGTTGATAATTTATATTGAAATGGCACAAAACTGCCGTAATGCAAATACTGTGCAGACCATGTTGGTTTATGGTAAATTGTTCTGTTTAATTTACCATTAGTTTCTTTCTTTAATAGTACATCTAGGAAAGGCAGACAGTCATCTTTCTCGTGCTCTGACGTGAAGCCGATATTCTTATGTGCTTTGTTGAAACTTTGAAGCAATGTTCGTGATTGCGACCTGTTTTTAAGTGCAAGAAATATATCATCCACGTACCGTATATATTAAACAAATTTACATATGCCACTCTTTAATGATGTATTTTCTAGGTGCCCTAGAAAAATCTCAGCCAACACTGGAGATAAGGTGCTTCCCATTGCAACACCATCAGTCTCTTTGTAGATGCTTCCATTAAAACGAAATCGTACGTCTTTCGTGCATAATAAGATAAGCTTGCGTAGAGTGTGACCTGGCACCGGCGATGGTAATATATCGTGTTCTACCGCTTTGACTATATAGTCAATGGTTTCATCAATTGGAACATTTGTAAACAAAGACGTAACATCAAAAGATACCATAATCTTGTTTTTAACATTTATATCTTCAATTTTGTTTACAAACTCAAACGAATCGGCAACCGAATGATTACCTAGTAGTTTACGTAATGGTTCAAGTAAACGAACTAGCCATTTAGCTAGTGCATGAAACGGAGAATTTACCATTGATAAAATTGGCCTCATAGGACAACCTCTTTTGTGTGTTTTTGGTAATCCGTACATTATTGGTGTAGATGATCCAACTGGCTTGAGCTTCTGTGCAGTGGCCTCATCAATAAAACCGGCATCTGTCAAAATCTTAATTTCATTTATTACTTTGCGCTCCACCTTGTCTATTTCATCTGATTTATCGTCTAGACGTGTGAATTTTGTATTGTCCTTTAACACGTTTTCCATCTTTTGTACGTAGTCAGATTTGTCCATTATAACTACGCTCTTTCCTTTATCAGCGCGTAGTATTTTGATGTCTGCATTTCTGCTGATACTTCTAAGCGCATTTAGATGCTGCTTTGTCAATGCATGCTGCTCTGCGCATTTAGACGATTTCAGATGTGAAGCCTGATCAACTAGTGTAGCCTTGAACCAATTTTTATAATCAATACTGGTAGGCTCTAAGTCAGCTGTTTGTTCAAATAGCAATTCAAATGCTGCCTCAAAATCAACATCGCATTTATTAGAAGGATGTATTCCATAATTTCGGCCCATCGATAGTGCCTCCATTGTTAGCTGATCGATTGGCACTTTTGATAAGTTAAGCACACGCTTATCAAGATCGGTCGATATTAAATCACACAAAACTCCAGGTTTTACATCTTTTTCCAATTTATTCAAAATTCTTGCTTTATCTTTCCTCATAACTGTCGGCAAAAACATCAAAAATTTCATTCTTGCAAAAAGACTTAGTTCATCTAATACACAAGATACACACCCAATTCTTGCCTGTAGCACTGCTTCATCTTCCTTCAACTGCTCAATTTTGGAATACGCCAACCTTGTAAGATTTCTTTGGTTTACTCGTAGTTTTGACTTTCGTAAACTGCGTACCAAATCACCTGGGAACCGTAATTGTTTAATACGCTGATAATAATGTTCTTTCCACAATAACGTTCTTTGCGCTCTACACTTTACCGTCACTAGTTCATCTACTTTTCAGAAAGATTCTTTTGAAATGCGAGCTTTAATAAAATTCATTGTACTCTGATAAAGGAAAGAGCGTAGTTATAATGGACAAATCTGACTACGTAAAAAAGATGGAAAACGTATTAAAGGACAATACAAAATTCACACGTCTAGACCATAAATCAGATGAAATAGACAAGGTGGAGCGCAAAGTAATAAATGAAATTAAGATTTTGACAGATGCCGGTTTTATTGATGAGGCCACTGCACGAAGCTAAGCCATTCATCACACCAATATGTACGGATTACCAAAAACACACAAAAGAGGTTGTCCTATGAGGCCAATTTTATCAATGGTAAATTCTCCGTTTCATGCACTAGCTAAATGGCTAGTTCGTTTACTCGAACCATTACGTAAACTACTAGGTAATCATTCGGTTGCCGATTCGTTTGAGTTTGTAAACAAAATTCAAGATATAAATGTTAAAAACAAGATTATGGTATCTTTTGATGTTACGTCTTTGTTTACAAATGTTCCAATTGATGAAACCATTGACATTATAGTCAAAGCGGTAGAACACGATATATTAACATCGCTGGTGCCAGGTCACACTCTACACAAGCTTATCTTATTATGCACGAAAGACTTACGATTTCGTTTTAATGGAAGCATCTACAAAGAGACTGATGGTGTCACAATGGGAAGCCCCTTATCTCCAGTGTTGGCTGAGATTTTTCTAGGGCACCTAGAAAATACATCATTAAAGAGTGACAAAAGTAAATGTGCTCAATATATACGGTACGCGGATGATATATTTCTTGTACTTAAGAACAGGTCGCAATCACGAACATTGCTTCAAAATTTCAACAAAGAACATAAAAATATCGGCTTCGCGTCAGAGCACGATAAAGATGACTGTCTGCCTTTCCTAGATGTACTATTAAAGAAAGAAACTAATGGTAAATTAAACAGAACGATTTACCATAAACCAACATGGTCTGCACAGTATTTGCATTACAGCAGTTATGTGCCATTTGAATATAAATTATCAACAATTTGTGGTTGCTTTTCAAGAATTGACAGGTTGGTTAGTCGAGATTCTAAAGACAATGAATGTAATAAAAAATGTACAATTTAATGTCTAATGGCTATCCCAGACAATTAATTGAATCAACTATTAAAAGTGTAATTAAACAGAAACAGACGTACTATGGGCCAGTAAAGAAAATAGTCTACCTAAACATCCCATTTAAGGGGGATGCAGTTTCCCGAATGGCACAAAAGAAAGTTGAAGCAGCATTAACACGCACATTTAATGCAGCCAAATTACGTCTGTTATTTAGGTTAACACACTTGCCTTTGCCAGCAATCAAAGAGAAACTGCCGTTAACGTCGATACCAAATATTATTTACCAATATACATGCACTAGTTGTCGATCAACTTACGTAGGCCGATCGACCAGACGGTTAATTACTCAAATGAGAGAACATTGTAACTTAAACGCCTGTTTTAAATCAAATGGCGAATACACGTCTGCTATTGCGCAACACATCATTGAAACATCGCACGTATGTTCTCCAGACGTAGCATTCAAAGTAATTACTAAATGCAAAAACAAAAGGGAGCTAGCCCCAAATATTATTTACCAATATACATGCACAAGTTGTCGATCAACTTACGTAGGCCGATCGACCAGACGGTTAATTACTCGAATGAGAGAACATTGTAACTTAAACACCTGTTTTAAATCAAATGGTGAATACACGTCTGCTATTGCGCAACACATCATTGAAACATCGCACGTATGTTCTCCAGACGTAGCATTCAAAGTAATTACTAAATGCAAAAACAAAAGGGAGCTAGCCACATACGAAGCCTTATGGATAAACAAATTGCAGCCGGATTTATGTAAGCAGAAGAAGCACGTACAAACATTGAGCTTGAACTGGATGTGACGCACACAATTTGATTGGTTTCTATTTTTCACACTCTCTCTATGTTTACATATTTCTATCTTGTTTTGCTTTCCAATTTATATATAAAGATGTTCATTAGTAGATATTTGAGAAGACCATGCGAAAGAAAATTTTCTTATATCTGATAAAATTTCTTTTTGTTTTTGCACACAGGAAGGGTATAATGAATATATATATATATATATATATATATATTTATATATATATATATATATATATATATTAATAGTTTCTAATTTCACCATTTTTTAAAATGTAAGAACAAAACAACGTACTCCATGGAATAACATTTATTAATAAATCTTATTTCTACCAGTATCTACAGCCATTGTTCTGGATTCGTTAGTATATTCGTTCATCCAATCCCACTGTACATTTGTTGTAACCAATCTCCTCTTCGTTATTCTAGCCTTTGTTTTGCGCAATTTAGACCACTGTTGAAGCTATTGCAATTAATAAGCTCAAGCCCTGCTTAAACGTGCAGAAAATAATTCATAAAGAAATTAAATTGGACTGGAAAAAAGACATAACTGACATGCCTTTAAAAATAGCCAACGCTTTGAAAAATACGACACATACATCAATTACGGACGCAATTACAATGAAAGCGATGACACACCAAATGACGTTACGCAAAAGGAGTGGTCTAAATTGCACAAAAGTAGTGGTCTAAATTGCGCAAAACAAAGGCTAGAATAACGAAGAGGAGATTGGTTACAACAAATGTACAGTGAGATTGGATGAACGAATATACTAACGAATCCAGAACAATGGCTGTAGATACTGGTAGAAATAAGATTTATTAATAAATGTTATTCCATGGAGTACGTTGTTTTGTTCTTACTATATATATATATATATATATATATATATGTATATATATATATATATCACTACACCTTATATAAAAATCTGCGAAACACAATTAAATACATATATATATATATATATATATATATATATATATATATATATATATATATATATATATATATATTATATATATATATAACATAAGCAACAGTGTGTGCCATATGTCTCTAACCACAAAAATTGGTCTCTAAACAACTATATTTAAATTTCATTATTATTTTATATTTATACGGATATATATATATATATATATATATATATACTCACACTTTATATAAATATAGAAATATTCCTCCGCATATATGTGTATATACTATATGTTAATATATAAACATATATTTACGAATATATAATATATATATATATATATATATATATATATCGATATAGATAAACGCAACATTTTACGTTCCCCTATAAAAATAATTGACTATTAATATCTATGAATATAGTCTACACAACAAAATTCCTATTTACTCGTTACATTAATCACACCTTATATAAATGTATAAAGTATATATAAATGTGTGTAACAACATATATATTAACATAAGCAGCCGTGTGAGATTAATAAATATCTGTCTTATATAATTCACGATGTATTTATTTTAAATATTATCATATGTAATGAATTATTTATAAACACACCATCTATCATAACCATTTATAAATCTTTCTACAATCTAAAAAATATAAGAATAGAAGTTTATAGGAATTATTTTTCGTTCTAGGTCATTCATAATCAGTTTCTAATAAACTGGGTCTCTCACTCAGGTTTATAATAAGCTACGGTTCATCCTTTTCCCGTTTTCTGACCATTGAAAAGGCTTCATTGAATATTGGGCCGATGATTTTTCTCCCGATGTTACATTCATTTCATTTTATTTCAATCGACTTTCTACTTATTATAATCAAGGTTGCGATCTTGATACAAACACCTGACTTACATATGTCAATATAAACTAAGAATTGTATAGTGTAAAAAAGGCAGTTCATCCAGTATACTGGTTTCGTCCTTATTGAGAACTCATCATGTACTGGCCAGAATTTGCCGCGGACAAAGATCGAAACTGGACAAGTCTGCTTCGGAATTTGTTGCTCTAACTATTGAGCCACCCGGCCGCACTTAGCCTAATTTCTCTGTTGCGTTTGTATAACGCGCTGCGTTTGAATCCATCTCAGTCTATTGCGACATCTATATAGTTAAACGAACATTGGTTGCGCGGGTGATGATAACAATTATTATAATCAAGGTTGCAGTCTTGATATAAACACCTGACCCATTAATTACTTATACTGACATATGTAAGTAATTAATGTGTCAGGTGTTTATATCAAGACCGCAACCTTGATTATAATTATTGCGACATTTGTTTCCCTTGAATGCATAGGTAGATATGATCTGTTTATGTGTCCGTATATTCAAACCGTTTTGTGATTTCCTCTACGAACCTTTATCGGGCGCATGATTTCGCCTATATACCTCAACGTACAATTTTTGTAAGGTATAGCATATACTCCTAATATGTTAAGGGGTTCGAATTTTTCTTTTTGGTTCGGTAGTTTATTGCCTACATTAAGTGATTGTCTTTAAATTTTTTGGATATTTTGATAAGCTGTTTTTATTCTAATTTTTCTGCTTAATTTCAACTCAGGTAATACCATGAATTGCGGTTTCTAGTTTTGTTCTCTCCTTTACTATTAAATACTGTTTGTTGCGAAGAACTAATATATATACAAGTATGTATTAGGTGTTGCGAACCTAGTAACAAATTAGTTCAGTTGTGACCAGAAGGATAAACCAAAGGCAGCATGAACGGAAAGTATAATCTCATGCACATTCGTTTCGTGCTTACTGGCGACTCATCAGTAGGAGCCGGTATTACGCCCTTTAACCACTATATATTTGGTCAAAGAATGTGGAATAATAGGACGGTACAATCTCCTAGACGAATGTGTAAACCTGCAATAGTGAAGCTAACACCATCTAAAGTCAACGACAATGCGACTTCAACGTTAACTCACACTATATAATATATATACAGAGTCTGTAAAGGATACTAACACTATGACTATTGTGTTAGTAACCGATACCAACATTATTGTAGCGAAAAGGTACATGGTACTAACACTATGGTTACCGAGTCAGTACATGATACCAACCTGATGGATATCAATTTATGCTATAGTTCACCGAAATTGAGAATTAAAACAATTTCCGAACACCTGTTACTCCAGTAAATCCATACACTCTGGCCTATTATTCCACATTCTTTGACGAAATATATAGTGGTTAAAGGGCGTAATACCGGCTCCTACTGATGAGTTGCCAGTAAGCACGAAACGAATGTGCATGAGATTATACTTTCCGTTCATGCTGCCTTTGGTTTATCCTTCTGGTCACAACTGAACTAATTTGTTATTAGGTTCGCAACACCTAATACATACTCTCCTTTACTACTTTAGCCTCTCTATTATAATTGTCGGATAGCGGTTAATTTTTTATATTTCCTTTAGACTCATCAATTCCTTATCTCTTTATTTATATCCAATATTTTATGTCTCCCTAATATCATGGATTTACGAATGTCTATTTTCATTCCATATGGGTGGTTTGAGAAGAATTTGAGGAGGATTCCCGAGTTAGAATGTTCCCTAAAATGTCTCTTTCCAGTTTGAACTCATTCCGTTTTATTTTTATATCCATAATAGATGATTCATCATTATTCTCTTTTTTAAAGTAAAGTTTAATTCTCCTAGCTGATTGGCTAACTCTAGAAATTTATCTATCTCATTATCACCATGATTCTAAATTAGAAAATAATCATCCAAAAAGTTCACAAACAATTTTGTCTTAAGAGGAGATTTTAGCAATGGAGTCCTCGCAAAGTAGTGCATAAAAAATTTCATTTTATCTGCATACATGAGTTCTGTTTGAATGATTAGATAAAAGCGCTAATTTCCTAAAAATGCATAGCACCGAATATGTCAATGTGACAAGAATGTTATTTCTAATCCAAAAAGTAATTACGTTTTGCAGTAAGTTTGGTTCGCGATCTACGCAAGTCTTAAGTAGGAGATTACCAAAGAAATATTATAAAGCAAACCAATTAATAGAAGATGAATTGACTTAGCATGCACAATAGGATGCGTGCTTAAATCAGTGAAACTAGTTTTTTTTCAAGATTACAAATTAGAAATTTATCAATAATCAGTACAAATTTAAGTTTATTTAGTTTATTAAACAATACTTTTAACAACTGTAAAAGGAGCTCATGCTTAATAGTATATAATACTTTATCCAACACGAATGAAAATTTAAACCTAAAACATTTTGGTGTAACATTAAATTTCAAAAATGTATTACCTTATAATCTGAATCTTCTTCATTTTGTACAGATTCATATGTGTGACGACTTTGGCGTCACATTTGTCTGTCAGGTAGTGGCTAGTAAACAAAAGCTGTATAGCACAGCATTTTCAGTAGTCGGTATGGACGATTTTGAAGCCTTCGTAAGAAAGAGAGGAATACACACCCAGCCTGATCGAAGATAAAACAAATGCGTACTTAGAAATGGGGATCAATCGGATTTTTGTGAAATGGATAGTGCAAAGCAACAACCCGCAAAGGCAATTCGCGGTAATTTATCGTTCATACTTACCACTGAAAATAAGGTACAAACTAATCTTCAAATACCTGGTATACATAACCTCAACTAGTGTGCAGAAAGTAAGTTTAAATTGTATAGAGTCTAGTTACTGAGATCAATTCTTTGTTTTAAACCATTAGTTAGACAAAAATTAAAATAGAAATAGAACGGTTTCGGAACGAGGCTACCACATTTGCTTAAATCTGCCATTGTACTGTGTGTGTGATTAGAGGCCTGATGATGATATGGGAAATTCCATATCGTAAAGTAGCCAGTCAAAGGAAATTAGATAGTACCTCATTTCCAGTTGTAAGTATGAACGATGTTGAAGCCTTCGGAAGAAAGGGACGAATCCGCACCCCGTCAACAAGAAGATGAACTCGATGGTTATTTGGAAATGAGGATAAATCGGATTTTTTCGAAAGTGATAGTGCAAAGCAACAACCCGCGAAGACAAATCGCGGAGATTTAACATATGAAGCTCACACTGCGCAACCATTCAAGAAAATACTAAATCAGAGTTCTACCAGTTTTTCTACTCTATTATTTTTATTTCTAAATCGTCTTTTTGCTTCAATAGAAATTAAAATGCCAAACAAAATCAATCTTGCGCCTAGTAACGAATTGGTTCAAATAAAAACCGCAGTATATGCCAAAGCAAACATGTTCTACATGTATAATCTCATACACAAACGCGTAAAATACTTACCACACTACACTCATAAACTATCATAATTTTTTAAATGTTGATGTATATTGTTGATGTATATTCTTGTTTTTTATCCGTCCGCCATTTTCTTGTGCGAGACAAGTGATAGCATTCGTAGGTCTGCAAAATCTTGATTTTTTTACATTTCTAAGTACACTGATTTTTGACCGTGATTGAAGGGTTCGTTCCATTTGAAGCTGTGTGTCTAAAAATAACGTTGGAACCCGATTTTCATAATTTTTGTCAAGAAATTGAAGACGATAGGACGATGCAATCTTCTTCGTTTGTGTATTCAAATAGTAGTGCAGTCACATGGATACCATTTCTTTCACAAAGCAACGTCAAAACTGAATCATTATACATGGTATGTGCCATATCTGCAATCTATTCCAAAACTATGGTTTTGAGGGTAAACTAAATTTCATTAAAATTGAGAACAAACTTTCTGAACACTCACTAGTCCAGCAAATCCTCAATCTCAAGCTTCGATGACAAAGGTTATTACATTTAGTGATAATTATATATTCTTTCTTCCCGGAGAACTAAGATATATGCAATTTTATATCAGTCACTGAATAAAAATTAACAATTAATTTCAAATTGGACAAAATATTACGCCAAAGTCAGCACAATCTCGTGTATTCATGCGCTTCACGCTAACTGGTGAATCATCAGACCAAAAATCCATCATAAATTTGGTCAAGAAACTTAAGACAGTTTGGCGGTACCCTCCCATTCATGTTTATATTCAAACAGTACTGCAGTCAACTGGATACTAAATCTTTCACAAAGCAACTTCAAAGCTAACTCACTATATATGGAATGTGCATATCTGCAATATTTACCAACGCTATGGTTTTTTGGGGTAAATCATATTTATGCAAAGTTAAGAAGGGTGCTCATTTTGCACATCTGCCAATCAAGCAAATGCCATTCTCCAGCCGCGATGGGGTAATCGTGTATCATTCAATGCTAAGTATAAGATCTGATAATACTCCCATGTACAAAGAGAAACAAAATTTTTTCTGCTATACAGACGGTTTTATTACAGTTTATCCTCAATATCTACAATTATATATATATATATATATATATATATGTATATATATATATATATATATATATATATATATATATATATATATCTTTATAATGTCCATTGTCTTTTAATATTACACAGTATATTTCTAATTAGGAAGAAAAAACATTAATAACAAAGTGGATAAACGCCATTTATTTCGTTAATACTAATCATCGCTCTGCAATCATTCATTTATATAAATTCTGAGTTTTCAATTGATTATGCTAGCGGTAACAAATCTGACTCGCTTTTACTTCTACTTCTTGTTTTGGCTGGTTGGTAAGTGTGTATGCGTTTGTGTTTGTTTGTGTGTGCCTGTTTGCATGTAAATGTCATTTTCGCTGTATTGAAAAGTGATGTCTGAGATCTGGTCAATATTGTTTTGATGGCTTGAGAATTAACCATTTGTGCGCATTGTTTGTTCTTACATGTACGAGTGCTATTTTTCCCAGTTTAGTTCATAGTTTCACCTTGTTGCGCAAATTTATAATTTCCACATGGTAACAGCGCCAGTGTAGATTGCAGTGTTGAACGCTCATATTGTTTGGAAACGTCTGTCACCGTATGCGCCTCTGTTATTTCCGCTTCAGTTTGTTGTCAATCCGATTGAATGTATGTTGATTCTAGTCCAAGGCCTGTTTTGCCTTGCCAGGATACTAGTAGATTGTTGTTGAATTTTGTTATCTTTGGCCAGTTTATTAGAATATCATGTTGATGCAACCTTTGAATATTAAGGTCAGGTGCTTGTTGATCTACATAAAGGGCTTCATAAATAAATAATAATTTTTCTGATTTTCCTTTATGTAGAATTGTGAAATTGGTCGAATTGACAGGGTGTCCCGTTGCCAATATATGATCGTAAATAGCTGATTTTCCCGACGGTGGCAAGCCTTTGTTAATAAATTTCTGAGGCAAATGTTGCAGGATTCTGATTATCAATTACTTCTTCGTACGTCCGATATATGTGCTACCGCACATACATGAGAATTTGTAGACTATGAATGATTTGGAGAGAATTGGTAATTGATCTTTGGCATCCAACCTCATGATTCTCTGTGTACTAAATGTCATATTAACTTTAACACTGGGAAAGTTGTCCTTAGTTATTCTATTCAGCCGCCGTGCAATTATTGAGGCTGGTACGTCGCCTCTAAATGGTAAGTTTAGGAAAACCTGCTTGACGGTATCCTCTTTAGTGTTAATCTGCCGTGGTCTGATGTTGACATCAACGAATCGCTCTGGGTAGTTGTTCATTAGCAAAATTTTCCTGAGGTAGCCTAGTTCTTCCTCAATCTTGTGTTCAGAGCAGATCTTCCTGATTCTGTTTGCTCAGTTGTTTACTAAGTTTCTTTTGTGGTATTTAGGCACACTGCTGTTGTAGTGAAGGAATGGCTGGTGTAAGTGGATTTTCTATATATGGCCAGTGTCAAATCATCATTTTCTTCTCGAGCGAGTTTGATGTCTACCTCGAGATTAAATTTGATGTCTGGATCGGCTCCATTTGCTTTTTTTAGGGAATTCGGATGGGTTTGCTGCTTCTGGTATGAACAAAAATATATAATTTACGTACCTTTTTTAGATTTCGCATTGATCATTCTACAATTAATGCTTGTTTTGTCAAGATGACACGTATACATCTGCCAGGAGGGGTGCAATGCAGCTTCCCATTGCTACACCTGAAGAGGAAAAAAAACAGATGCACATACGGTGACAGATATTTCCAAACAATATGAGCGTTCAAACCTGCTTGACGGTATCCTCTCTTGTGCGAATCTGCCGTGGTCTGATTTTGACATCAATGAAACGCTCTGGGTAGTTGTTCATTAGCAAAATTTACTTGAGGCAGCCCAGTTCTTCCTTAATCTTGTGTTAAGAGTACATCTTCCTGATTCAGTTGACTAGGTTGTTTACTAAGTTTCTTTTGTGGGATTTTGGCCCACTGCTTTTGTAATTAATGTAATCTCTCCAAATCATTCATAGTCTACAAATTCTCATGTATGTGCGGTAGTACATATATCAGACGTACGAAGAAGCAATTTATAAACAGAATCCAGCAACATTTGCCACAGAAATTTATATACAAACGCTTAACACCGTCAGAAATATCTGCTATTTCCGATTATATATTGGCAATGGGGCACCCAGTCAATTCGACCAATTTCGCAATTCTACATAAAGCAAAATCAGAAAATTTATTATTTATTCATGAAGCACTTTATATAAAACAACAAGCACCTGACCTTAATATTCAAAAGTTTCATCAACATAATTTTCTAACCGACAGGACAAGAATAACAAAATTCAACAACAATCTACTAGAATCCAGGCAAGACCAAACAAGCCCTCGACTAGAATCAACAAACATTCAATCGGATTGGCATAAACTAAAGTGCAAATAACAGAGGCGCATACGGTGACACTGCAATCCACACTGGCGCTCTTACCATGTGCAGAACAAAAATTTGCGCAACAAGGTGAAACGATAAGCTACACTGTGAAAAATAGCACTCGTACATGTATCAGCGAACAATGCGCACAAATGGTTAATTCCCAAGTCATAAAAACAATTATGACCTGATCGCATACATCACTTTGCAATACAGCGAGAACGACATTTACATACAAACAGTCACGCACACAAACACAAACGCATACACACTTACCAACCAAACAAAACAAGAAATAGAAGTAAACGCGAGTCAGATTAGTTACCACTAGCATAATGAATTGAAAATCCAGAATGTTTATAAATGAATGAGCTTAGAGCGATGATTAGTATGCACGAAATAAATGGCCTTAATCCACTTTGTTATGAATGTGTTTTTTCTTCCTAATTAGAAATATATATATCATCATTTCCAGCCACACAAAAGTCAAGTGACTAATGTTTCACTGCCATATAACCATAAGGAGTGGAAAAAAGTATATAAGTGAATTTAGATAAATTATTATTTGAGATTTACGAGAGAGGGAGAGGGGTAGAGAGAGAAGGAATACCTTGCTACTATGAGTAAATTTATCAGGATAACTCACAGAAATGAGGCAAACTAAACCTCTCCACAACACCATTATGGCCAAGTTAGCATTCGGGCAAGGCGACATCAGCAACACAGCTTCCTTGCGGATTTCACCGTATCACGTCATAAACAAACCGAACCTCGCAGCTAACTTTGCCCTACTAAGAAAAGAAAGTTACGAAGATGATTCTACTATACATCTGCAACAAGATCGCCACTGAGCTCGATTCGCTGCCATATCGCTAAGGGTTTCTAACCAAGAACTGTGATGCGCACGAGGACCCCATCCCGGCAGACGAGTGGGTCCTATACTACCCAATTTGGATGTAAGTGACTTTAATTGTTTCTGCCATGTCAAAATCTGCCCACCTTGTTTTTACGCCAATTTGGTGCTGGATGAGAGAACAGAGCTCTACTGGGCAATCGAAATGAGGGCATACGCAAAACGTGACCGAGCCAACGAAGTTGATGGAGCCTTATTTGTTTTTCTAACGACGAGCACTTATTGTCAGATCCAAAAATACGTCTACGGATGTCAACGTTAGTTATTCGTTGTTGGTAACCAACATGTGCTATACTTCTCAAACAACGATGATCGAATGCCTGTAAGCGTCTCAGATCATCAACTCTAAGAGGCCAAGTTTCACTAGCGTATAGTAAGACTGCGCGTACAGATGCATTGTAAACACGACCTTTAAGGCAAAGTGAAATATTCGCGTTTCTCCATAAATGACGAAGGTTCGAGAAAGCTACTCTAGCTTTCGCGATCCGTATTCTCACCTCGTCGGACATATTGCCTACGTTATTGATAGAGCTCCCAAGATATGTAAACCTGTCGACTATGTCAAGATCTTCATTCTGCAGTCGCAACGTTGGAGTGAGTGGTGGGTGATCCTGTAACAGTATCTTACATTTAGAGGGTGCGAATTTCATACCGAAAGACGGAACAACGTCTGCTAATCTATTTAAGGTGGTCTGGGCAGCATGCTGATTGTCGAATAATAGTACGATATCGTCCGCATAGTCAAGATCGACTAGTTTATCTCCCGGGAGAACTTCAACTCCAGCGTCCTGAATGTGTGGGAGAGTGTTGTTCATAATAGCATCGATTACAAAATTAAACAAAAATGGGGAAAGTGGACAACCTTGACGAACACCACTGCTGGTTGTAAAGTTATGCGTTAATTCGTTGTAGACCTTAACGCGACCAGAAGTATTTGTGTAGAGAGCTCGTATAATATTAACAAATTTTGTGGGCACACCGCTTTTCGACAAGATATGGAATAAAACATTGCGATCCACCGAATCAAATGCACCCTTGAAGTCTAGAAAGACGACTATTGTGGGACGGTGATATAAATGCCTCTGTTCGAGAACTTGCCTTAACGTAAAAATATTATCTATACAACCTCGTCCTGCGCGGAATCCGGCCTGTTCTTCTCTTGTATGTGATTCACGTGAAGTGCTAAGACGACGTAGGATAATCGAAGCAAATAACCTTGATACGACCGGAGTCAAACTTATACCACGATGGTTATCGCACGAATTACGATTGCCTTTTTTGAAGATGGGAATGATGGTCGACTCATTCCAGTCAAGTGGTACGGTTTCCTCATTCCATATAGTATGAAAAGTTTCGTCAACGCTCTGAACATCGCCACCATCCTTAAACAATCCCGAGTAAATTATCAGGGCCTGCGGCTTTGCGGCGCTTAAGAGATAGGATTGCATCGCGTACTTCTAACTCGGATGGTTCTTGGAGACTAGCATTCCACACTGTTGATGCAGACATGCTTTCGAGAATCGGAACTGACGCGGGTGGCCAAGAAAATTGATCTCTAAAGTGTTCAGCCCACCTGTCAAGACGACTTATTTTATCGGATATTAATTCGTTGTTACTATAATTTATAGATTCGCTAAATTTTAACTTTCTCGGACCCGTTGAGCGGATAAGTTGGAACAAACAGCAACTATTACCTGACGCGAAAGCTACTTCCATTTCTTCAGCCTTTCTGTTCCAAAAGTTTTCGAGATCGCCTTTTAGACTGCGCTTAAGTTGATGTATATCATCATAAAAAGCAAAGCAAACAGAAAAATGAAAATTGAAATCATCACCAATCCACGTGTATATTATTAGTCACACAACATAGCGAAACTACACGAAACTACCAGCGGTCATACTTAGTGAAGAGTTTAAAATTCTATGATACTCATAAAAACACGACGCCATACTAAATGACGGCGGCAAAACCCTTATATATAATATATATATATATATATATATATATATATATATATATATATATATGTTAACACAGTATATTTCTAATTAGGAAGAAAAAACATATCAATAACAAAGTGGATAAAGGCCATTTATTTCGTGAATACTAATCATCGCTATACAATCATACATTTATATACATTCTGGGTTTTCAATTGATTATGCTTGTGGTAACAAATCTGACTCGCTTTTACTTCTGTTTCTTGTTTTGGCTGGTTGGTAAGGATTGGTAAGAAATAGAATTAAAGCGAGAGTCAGATTAGTTACCACTAGCATAATCAATTGAAAACCCAGAATGATATATATATATATATATATATATATATATATATATCATAAAGCAAAGCAGAAAAATGAATACGTAGAGAGTGTGAAATAGAGAAACTACAGATAATTTGTGCTAATCACCTCTAGTTCAGACTCCATGTCCGTGTCTTATGCATGTAGTAATCAGGCTGCAAATTGTTTACTCATATCGCTTTATATTTTAGTGCTTCATTGCCGTCATGAATTTTGTCAATTATCTTAAAGGCAACATCTGAATGACACATGTGCTAATTTTCAAATATTTTGTTACGCAATTGAAGACATCTATTGGTCGATTTAATTGACACAGGCGTTGGATATTAATAGCCTAACGTAAGTAGATCGACAATTTACGAATGTTTATTTATAAATAATTTATGAGGTTGACTTTAACGGTTGATTGGCATCAATTGCTGGCAAAGGCTCGTGGGTTAAAACCACTTCTAATTTGTTCAGCGTTTTACGAGAAAGTGTGGTCTTCTTAATCAGACTGCCCACATAAATTGCTTTCTTTTCAGATGAAAGGAACGGCTTTTATATCAAGGCAAATTTCTTTATATCATTGAACAATAGTTTAGTACAAGGACTTTAATTGAAGCCCGAATTCGAATTAACCTTTCAAGAGGCTAGATGCATCAGAGCCAGTAAAATGAATAGAGCAAAGGATGCTGTAGTGGTGAGAGAAAAATCAATTTGTGAAGCAAGCACTTAATGGGATAATCGAAGAAATATTGCAAGGTTTAGTTATTCTAGAATTGGTCAATTAAAAGCAGACAAAGCGCAATTGCGGGCAAGAATAACGTGCTCATAATTTATATTGCATGAGCACAGTCGTTTTGCAAGAATGCGGTTTCTGACATGTTTTTCAGCTAGTTTGAAGAACAAAATAGGAGTATTGAAAAAATGAGAACTTTGTATAACACTTAGACTTTGGGTGATTCAATACCGACTGATATTGATAAATGTATATTTAACCGATCAAAAATGTAGATCGATCAGATAACAGTGGAGGCATTATTGATGTGACGAAGTAATGGAAATTATTCGTTGTTTAATCAGCATATGAATTACTAATAGAAACAAAGTTCGACATATACTGAATAATTAATGAATATAAAACTGTTATAATGCTAAGTTAGCTGGCCTGGCCTCACATCAAAAATAGTCCAAATGCGCAGAACGACGTACATTGACAAAGAAAAATTGGAATGCGCTGAAATATATTAGCAAAACTGCGAACTTAAAAATACTACGCACTGGTAAAGGCGAAGTTATTATAATGCACAAATCACATTATAAAATAGACCTATAACTTTTTGAGTTAAAATACACATTTTACATCAAATGAAACAGACAAAGTTCAACCGAAGATGATAAATGTAATTTCTTTCTAAATCGATGACGATTTAATTTTTAATGCCGTTAAACATAGGCTCAGATATATTGGAACATCTATAAATTTCACCAACATTGACAATTACAACTTCTGAACACCTGTTACTCCTGCAAATCCGCACATTTTGGCCTTGATAGTTATCACTTAAAACATTTCAAGGTAATCACGACATCATTCAATTAAATACATAATAGTTGTTGCCCTTGAGAGCTAATATATATCTAATTATGTGATTGTGTTGCGTACCTTTTAAAAAATCAGTCGTATATGAATTTGTTTGTTACTAGGTGCGCAAAAACTATATTATTGCATATTTATTATCTCTCCACAACAAACAATATATAAATATTAAATATTTTATTGATTTAACTCATGATTTACGCGCAGTCTAAAAATTGATATCGATCAAGGTCAGATTTTATGTAGTCGTTTGGGTAACAGGTGTTCAGAAGTAATTGTACCGAATCGGCGACGATATTGTTGGTACTCTTTAAAGACTGGATATAGTTTATATATAGCTTGTGTTTGCTTTAAAGATGTTATGTCCTGTTTGAGTTAATTTGCTACTAGATACACAACACCTAATACACAAATGTACAGTCATTTTGATATAGGCTGACATGAGTAATTGATTTACACTTCGTACAGTTGTATATTTCTCTGCCATATTCTATAAATACACGATGAGCTCTTATCAATTACGCTTGAAGTCCATATGATATCGCCGATCTTTAGGCTTAGAAAACTGCTCCTTAGTCATATTTATCTGACAAGTGAATAGTGCATACATGGTACTGCTGATCTGTGAGATCGCAAGGATGCCTAAAGTATTAAAACACAGCAGGCTTTGTCTTTTGATGCCTGAGGTACAAGTGATATTGTTGATCTATCGATGTTATCAAAGCTTCGGTAACTCGTTTGGATTTCCATAATATCCATTAAACTTGCACCCAAAATCAGGGAAAATGTGACGTCCTGGTTCTAAACTGATTTATTTATATTTATTGTTTGGACTTTCCTTTAGATTGAGCTTATATTGCATCTATTTATACCAAAAGTACTAACTATCCACTCCCAATCTCTCCTTATTGAACGGACACCACGCTATCTGTGGAAGAGGTCTTGAAATTAACATTTATATAATTGAACAATCAGAGGTTGCACGGGCGATGAAAACAATTATTTAAACCAAGTTTGTAAGCTTGATATAAACACGAATTCAATTATGTATTTATTTGTCGTCATAAACTAAGCATCGTAAAATATAGAAAAGGCAATTCAGTAAATTGACCAGTTTCATCCTTATTTGGATCTATTCTCTTCAAATTATGGACAGTCCATGAAGAGTTCCCATCAGGGATGACAAAAAAAACATAAATTAGTATATAGCGGTAAATTTCGCGTAGAGTGAGGCAGGATGGCGCATTCGATAGTTATAGCCTGCAAAGAAAACGTATCCTGTCCGCGGTAAATTCTGGACAGTAGATGAAGAGTTTCAAATAAGGACGAAACCGCTTTACTAGATTAATTTCTTTTTCAACATTATTCAATGTACTGATTATACTGACAAATGTATAAATAATGGGTATAATGTTTATATCAACCTATTAACTTTGATTTAAATAAAAGTAGAATAATGATTTTCACAACGAAACAGATTAAAATTAGAAATTAAATATAAATGCATATGCATGCTTAATTACGCTTATTTCCAGACGTTTCTGATGTTAACCTGCTTGATTGTGGTAAAATAGTTGATGCCTCAAATGCAACTGTTGCTAAGAAATATATCTAAAAAGATCACCTGTAGTGCTGATTCAGAAATAACTTTCGACTTAAAAGCAAATCTTAATTATTATTATTATTATTGGTTTCACGAATTACTTGTCTTCTCTACCATTGGAAACGGATAATGTCTAGTAGTTGTCTTGATTTTAGCTCAGATCGCAAAGGGATTTCTCGGTCATCAAAAATGTGTAACGCCACTCCTGGAAATATCTCGTATACATATTTGAACACAAATTGTTTTAACAAATTTTATTTGAACGCAGCTGATCAAAACTGGAGACTAGTTTTTCATCATGTATATGCTAGTCAGTTTGCCGTCGTACTCTAAAATTGTGTTTTCGAGAGTTTCATTTCTGCAATTTTCTAAAGTTTTCTAACTTGTTCAAGTGCATGCCATGAAATTTTGAAGCAGAAATTAATACATTATTGATTTCTATGATATAATATTTCCGGATGACAACTGCATAACGCTCAGTTGAAATTTGACTTTAACTTCGTCAGAATCAGAAGTATTACTATTATTGGAGAAGAGTTTAAAAATTTCAAGACCGCAGTTAACTGTCCGTTTTACGGGAGCAACATTTTAGGGATGCTTTTATGTTAAGAAATTAAACATTTGTTGATAGTTAATTGAAAAAAATAAATGAAATTATTTATGGCGCAATAAAATATCGCCATTTTTTAGAATAAAACGTTTATCTTAATTTTATAATACGCCGTTTATAGCTAGGCATACAGTTCACAGAATTTAAAAAGTGCGTAACATGAAGATAAGAAGCTCAGACGTTTGAACACTGATTTTGGAGTGTCTTTTTTATAAATATTGAAAAATAAACATTCTAAAGAAACAAACAATTAAATTAGTAAGAGTATCTATAGTATTTTACATATGTAGAACGATGTTTCAAATTTACTTGAATAAATCATTTTTGCAAAATTTAAATTGAATATCCAATTTTTACTGGATATAGCTTTAATTTCCAAAATAATACATGATCAGCTATATATATATATGTATACAATTTGAATCCAGATTGTTAATGAAGCTACAACGAATACAATTAACAGTCGCATTGATTGACTGTTCAACTAGTGCAAAACCCAACCCTTTGCAATGTCAATTTTGGTCTTTGTCAGTTTTATCGTACACACCCCTTTGAAATTTCGTAGATTAAGATTGCTATCGATTTCCATACGAACATTCTGTTAATATCTCGGCTAAGAAAAGAGCTTGACATTGCAAAAATATAGTTTAATAATATGAAATATATGTACGCGTATTTTTTAATTTTTTAAATTTCAATCCTGCATACAATATTTTTGTTAATAAGAAACTAAACAAACATTAATCGTTATCAATTAATATTATACATTTTTAACCGAGGAGGTAAAATAGTTTCTATTCGCATAACACCACTCACGGCAACAATCGATATTGCCGTTGTTCACAGACAAACAAGTTTTTGGATATGTCCCCGTAATGTATTCAGAGTTCACGTTATATATATATATATATATATATATATATATATATATATATATATATATAAGTATAAATATATATATATATATGTATAATGTCCATGTCTTGTAATATTAAACAGTATATTTCTAATAAGAAAGAAAGAAAACGTTAATAAGAAAGTGGATAAAGGCCATTTATTTCGTGAATACTAATCATCGCTATACAATCATACACACACACACACACATATATATATATATATATATATATATATATATATATATATATATAAATTTTGTGCTGTCAATTGATCTGACTCGCTTTTAATTCTATTTCTTGTTTTGGCTGGTTGGTAAGTGTGTATGCGTTTGTGTTTGTGTGTGTGCGTGTTTGCATGTAAAGGTCATTCTCGCAGTATTGCAAAGTGATGTCTGAGATCTGGTCATTATTGTTTTGATGGCTTGAGAATTAACCATTTGTGCGCATTGTTCACTGTTACATGTACGAGTGCTATTTTTCCCAGTGTAGTTGATCGTTTCACCTTGTTGCGCAAATTTGTATTTTGCACATGGTAACAGCGCCAGTGTGGATTGCAGTGTTGAACGCTCATATTGTTTGGAAACTTCTGTCACCGTATGCGCCTCTGTTATTTCCATTTCAGTTTGTTGCCAATCCGATTGTATGTTTGTTGATTCTAGTCGAAGGCCTGTTTGGTCTTGACTGGATACTAGTATGTTGATGTAGAATTTTGTTATTCTTGGCCAGTCGATTAGAATATCATGTTTATGAAACTTTTGAATATTAATGTCAGGTGTTTGTTTTGAATGATAAACTCTCTTGCGCAGTGCTGTCCTTCTTGTTGTGGATTTGATCACATTTTTCTTGTGCGGGACAGTTGATAGCACTTTTAGGTCGGTAAAATCATGAATTTTGATCATTTTCAGGTGCTCTGCTTATTGGCTTCGATTGATGGGTTCTCACTTGTCCCTTCTTTTTTTAGCCTTCCATCAGCTGATTGACTGAAAATGACGTTGGAACAAGATTTTCCATTGTTCTTCTCCCGATATTTCGAGAACTCATTTTTAGTCTTATCTTCAGACTTGACACAATACTCACAGGAGTAAAACACAACTTGTGGCAAATGTAGTATCCTCATTCAAGACATATTTATATTTATTTTAATTCTAAAAGTACTTTTCTAATTGTCTTCCTAATATCCGGTGTTCATTCCTAGTCTCTAATACTCAAATGTATACAAAAACTTATCCCTGTCCCCATTTTCACACACAACTACCTATAAACATGAGTATTTTACCTAAGTGACATTAATTGAATAACTATAAGCACACTTAATGGATTGACATACTCGCCTTTCACTGATATCTATATTTTAATTGCTGTTCCGGACGCATAGAAAGATTAACAAAATTTTTATTTCAAAATTGCAGTAATCCTCACATGCCCCCCAGTTTATCTAATCCCATCCTGCTTGCAATCAATTCTAGACAGAGAGATTAAAAGAAACTGTTGAAAGTATATATAGTATTATTCTATATATAAAATATAAAATGTATTATATAGGTATATACATGATTTCGACACAGATATTTTAATGGAGAACCTAATTTATATAGGATATGAGTATTAATGTGTATTTGGCTGAGAGACGATTTCGTTAGTGTAAACTCCGTATTCGGTCTTGTCAAAACGATAGAATAATACTATAAGAAAAATGCGGTCAAATCCACAAAAGAAGGACAGCACTGCGCAAGAGGGTTTATCATTCAAAACAAGCACCTGACCTTAATATTCAAGTTTCATCAACATGATATTCTAATCGATTGGCCAAGAATAACAAAATTCAACAACAATCTACTAGTATCCAGTCAAGACCAAACAGGCCCTCGACTAGAATCAACAAACATACAATCGTGAGAACCCATCAATCAAAAGCCAATAAGCAGAGCGCCTGATAATGATCAAAATTCAAGATTTGACCAACAAGATATCAACTACATACCTTATGTAGAGTGCGCACTGGTCAATTATACATTTTAGGCTCGTTTTTTCCACCCTGTCAATTCGACCAATTTCACAATTCTACATAAAGCAAAATCAGAAATTATTATATATTTATGAAGCCCTTTATATAAAACAACAAGCACCTGACCTTAATATTCAAAAGTTTCATCAACATGATATTCTAATCGACTGGCCAAGAATAACAAAATTCAACAACAATCTACTAGTATCCAGCCAAGAACAAACAGACCCTCGACTAGAATCAACAAACGTACAATCGGATTGGCAACAAACTGAAGTGGAAATAACAGAGGCGCATATGGTGACAGAAGTTTCCAAACAATATGAGCGTTCAACACTGCAATCCACACTGGCGCTGTTACAATGTGCAAAATATAAATTTGCGCAACAAGGTGAAACGATCAACTACACTGGGAAAAATAGCACTCGTACATGTAACAGTGAACAATGCGCACAAATGGTTAATTCTCAAGACATCAAAACAATAATGACCAGATCTCAGACATCACTTTGCAATACTGTAAGAATGAACATTACATGCAAACACGCACACACACAAACACAAACGCATACCCACTTACCAACCAGCCAAAACAAGAAACAGAAGTAAAAGCGAGTCAGATTTGTTACCACTAGCATATATATAAATATATATATATATATATATATATATATATATATATATATATATATATACCTATATGTACGATTGTAGAGCGAGGATTTGTGTTATCAGAAATAAATGGCCTTTATCCACTTTGTTATTAATGTCTTCTTTCTTCCTACATATATTTACAATATTTTGTCGTTAAATCGACAGAATCAGACAAAATTTGGCTACTAAAAATGATGACACTACCAAAACTGATTATTTATTTATTTTAAGCAAGGAACGAGCGTCATAACATAATCGACCGGAAGAGTTGATCGCAATAACATCCAAGATATATAACACAGATGAAACTGTTTTGTTGAGTATTAGAAGCATATATTTCAACACAAAAAAGTATTTTAAAAATGAACTTTTGATCCAATTCGGATTATACCTTACGTTTATCTAAAGTATGTGCTTGTATCTTCAGTTAGATTAGTGCAGTTACTAAATAACTTTTAAATGCCAATAGTACCTAAGTGGAACAGAACGTGCACACGGACCAAACTAAATCTCAAAATAAGCTCGCAGTAGCAACGTATAAAAAAAAATATTGATGAAAATATATAATTTTGTCAGTTATTTTTTTTAATTCTAAATTTGCGTGTTCCGTACCTTCTCAGAGCATTAAATGCTCTTTAAAGCCTTCCTTCCCAAATGAAGTCGTGGGTAATTTTTCTTCGATTGCAAATTAGCAATTTCTCTCCTTTCGTCGCTATACTTCGTTTATCCCGTACTATGCATCCATCTTAATTACCAAAGTTATGGCCTACTACGCGGCGATGTCTTATGATAGCAAGTCATGTAACTTTAAGGAAGCCACTCGCCGTTTGCTTGCCTGTTTTCTCGCGGCCTCTTGTTTGCACGCCTTGGCGAGGCAAGCGGGTAGGTACGGTTTGCTAACAAGGGTACACTACCTAAGATCTTGTCAGGCATGAGTGATCCTGAACACACTGATTTTCATTGTTTTCCCGTAGTCAGGAAATGCATTTACTAAAGATTCCGTCATATTTATTTGTAGAAGATTGCATCTCTTATATTACTGAAACCGACAGTTTCTGAGCAAATAATTACACCCATGATAGTCACATTCATCAATCAAGTATATAATTATTTTGTCTCCTATAACACACAGCTAAGTATTTTATTTCTCGCGGATAACACTATTTTGTAATATTCAGCCTAACCTATACATATGCTTTTAACGGCAAAAGTACTACCATATAAATTTAAATATAAAATTCACTCACATAATTACAGTAGTCTAACCGTACAGGGTCATTATTAAATTAATCTGTACCTAAAATTTTACACTAGATGTTGCATACCTAGTAACAATTATTTCAAAAAAAGTGACCAAAGAACAATTCTGAAGCAGATGTGCACAGGTTCAAACCCTATACGCGACAGGTAGTACGTTATGAGATCCCAATAAGAACGAAACCGGTCTATTGGATGAATTGCCTCTTCTACTCTTTCCAGTGCTTAGTTTATACTGACAGATGTTCGTATATAAAGGGCCAGGTGTTTAGATCAAGATCGTAACCTTGATTTGATTAGAGGATAAAACAGATAGTATGAAGGAAACAATTTCATGTGCACATGCGTTTAGTGCATTTTGGCATCACATCAGTAGGAGCCGGTACTATGCCCTATACTCCTACATATTTGGTCAAGAAATGCGGGACAATCTCTTATACGAGGATCGCGAAAGCCAGAGAGGCTTTGTCGATCTTTCGCCATTCATGGCGAAAAGCGAGTATTTCACTCTGCCCTAAATGTCGTATTTCCACTGCACCTGTACGCGCATTTTTATTATACGATAGTGAAACTTACTCCCACAGACATACGACTATTGTTGTTTGAGAGGCATAGCACATAGAGGTAAAGCAATTGGGTCTGCCAACAAAAAAATAAGGTTCCATCAACTTCGTCGGCTCGGTCACGTTTCGTGTATGCTCTCTCAATTATATTGCCCTTTAGAGCACCAGATTGGCGTAAAAAAGTTGGGAAGATTTTGAATTAGCAGAAATAGTTAAAATCATCTGGATCCAAATTGAGTAGTATAGGATCCACCCTTCTACTAGGATGGGATTCTAGGTCACATCATAGATCATGGTTGGATACTCTGCACGATATGGCATCCAGTCGAGCCCAATGAAGACTTTGTTTCAGATTGCTAGTAAAATCATCTTCGTAACTTGAGCAGAGTTAACTGCGAGGTTGGATTTTACTTATCTTATATATATATATATATATATATATATATATATAAAATATATATATGCATATAAATATATGTGCATATATATATATATATAGATTTATATATATTGGAATTTATGTAGTCATACGTATGTGAATGGAAAAAGTACATCTGCATGGATATATATGTTCATGTTTGTAGGTCTTTATGCATTTGTTTACATATTTATTATGGTATGTAGGAAAGTTTATAAAAATATATATACGTAGGGTGTCAATTAATGTATGTGCATACACCTTAATATGCATGGATGAATCCATTTATGCATTTGCGTATATATACGCTTAACTTCATTTCCTTTGGTATCTTTTTCTATAGCGTTTACTGGTAAGTTTTATGAGTTTGTGGTTTTTGTATTTTCATGAGTTTACTACTGTATTTGTTTTCATTTAATTTACACTTTTTCCCATGAATACATGTATGTGTATATTTATTTTCCTACCGTACATCTTTGTAAGTTTGTGTATTTGTGTATCAATAAAAGCATATTTGCATAAGTACGTTCGTTTGTATCCTTGAGTTATAGCAGATCTGTCGAGGTACATACTTTGTTTATCATATCCGTTAGTGTTACAGTATATATAATCACCATTTATAGATACACGACCGAGGCTTATCCTGAAACTCATTCATTGCACCAACCAATTCGAAAACTACGTGTCATTTAATCATAAATAATTATGCTTTGTCCAGTCTTACCATTGCATGTAGACTATTTATCTTAAGCTCCAATTGGCTACCCTCGATTTGTCAATATAGAACAAACACTAGGCCACTAATGGCACATGACGAGTGCCTATAATACTTTTAATTAAGATTCATATCATTTAAAAATCGCCAAATATACTATTCTTCGCAAACCTAATTTTGTCAACTTGAAGAACAAATTACAAGCAAAAACAATGTTTACTCATTTTAAATTTATTAAATCGAGTTTTCGTCTTTTTATAATAATTATTTAATACTTTCGATTTATTCAAAATTAATAGAAACAATAAAGTTACGATACCGAAAATCTTTTAAATAGAATTAATCTAGATATAAAATCTGAAAAAAAATTAAATTTAAACGATTATAAATGATCAGCCACAGTAGCAATAAGAAATCTAACACGATTTTCGAAATGCTTAGTAATTTAGTTATCTTTTAGAAGATTTCACACCGATAAATATCCCCATGCGCTGGAACGACATATTCTAAAAAGAAAATGAAAATGCTCATAGTAATATGTTTGTATAACACATTATGGCGCCAAAAATATAATTGACACAATGTTACTCACCTTTTTACATAAGCAGGCAGTCGTCAGTTTTACTTTCGCTCTAGCATTAGATACAATACCGCAGCAATTCTATGTACTGCAGAAAATTGCCTATCAAGGATGGTGTAACTGAGCCGTTACGCTGGAATAATTATGTTAGTTGAGCTTAGGCATTAGAAAATGGAGATAATCGTTGTTATGATAGTTGACGTATTTTATTGATTTTTTAGGATATACAGGTAGTGCCTATACGTAGTTTGTCTTGCATGTTAGGTAGATTAATGAAGGTAGCTCATACAAATTTCCACTAGGAACGAGCGACCCAACATTAAGTTTATTTTGATATATTGTTATATATTATTAGTATTAGAAACAGTAGTAGGCGACTGTCACTAATATATAATAATACCGACAATATATGTAGTTCTACTGACCGGGTTATCAAAGAGTAAGTTCACAGATTAAGCTAAACATTTTGGAATGGGAGACCGTGTCCCTTTATATTTCACAGTTATTAACTTCAAGGTTATGTGGTAACGAATAATCAGTTGGCCATGCAGTCAAAATGCTGTTCATGAGGATGATAAGTAAGATATAAGGATAGAGGAAAACAGAATGAAGTACGAAACGTTAATTATACACTCTGAATACGGATATCATATGTTAACTATACACAGATTCCCTGGTCTATAGCAAACATGAGAATACACTAAACTGATGAATCTAATTACAATTTGACAATCCAACGACCATTGTATTGAAAAAATTAAATTGAATACAAATAAAAAATTAAACAAATACAATGTATTTCAAGCAAAACTCTGTATCTGTCATTATAACTCATAAATAGAACAAATTATCTGTAATAAATTAATATAAATTGGAATTCTAGTAAAAACAACATGAATAAAAATGTGCTAAAGAAAAAATAAGACAATGTTAGCTTGCGTGCTTATTTAAATACAATCTTCAATAATAATTTGCGCGAAGATTTGCCGAATCTACGAAGGCTATGAGTAGTGCAATCTGACACTTCGCCACAGTATACAACTGACAATCACTACACAGCCTTGCGTGACAGAAAACCGTTAGTCTTCGGTACTGCAACACACAACTAGCAGCTGATATTTGCAATGATGTCAAGATTAAATATACGGGTAAAGTCAAAACCAGAACAGCTTTGCTACTACGCACAACCTCCAGTAGAATGGCTTGAAAATCTTTAATAAGTAATAAAATTTAGACTACAATAACGCTCTATTCAATTCTCTATTTAAAAAAAATGATTTAAAACAATCATGATCACTGATTAATAATTTTACTAGTCCTTATAAGTTTCTATTAATCTGATAAACTGTAGATAATAGGTTAGCCATGTTAAAATACCAAATAAAATGTGAAGTCTCAATCGTTACAGCATATTTTACATACACGTATAACTTACTAAAACATGAAAATGGCGGTCAGTTTATTATTAGATGCAGGATACACTACAAGATAAGCTGTATTTCAAAGTAACGATCGAACAATCGTACATTGGAAAATCCAGAGAACAGCCAAAGCCATAAATATGATTAACATACACTTTAAATGAATTCGCTTTAGAAGCAATCAAACTGACTTTATGCATACTGTAAAATTGTATTTCAGGCAATTCCACGCTAAACAACATAAAAAGACTTTGATTGGCCCAATTTTCTAGCAAAGCAGAAGAATATAATAGAGGAATATATTAGAGGAAAAGCTTTTAATACTCTTGATGATAAGATACGCTGCACTCATCAGTTATAAATTAAGAGAATGATAACTAAATTGAATATTAATACTAAATACAGTCATAATTTATATGTTCATTCGCAGGTTCTAAACTAAACAAGGAAATAATGATTTATTGTAACATACTATATTGATAATGAATTGGAACTAGCCTGCTAGTTTAAAAAATTACTGATGTCATTCACAACATACTTTAGAATGCACATGGAAAAATAATTTCTCATTGCATAAACTACTTCCGCATAAAGTAATTCATTTAATCGAAATATGAATTTTAAAAAATTTAAAAATGATTCTTGCCATCATTTTGTCTGATAGTCAATAAAAATTTTAACGAAAGTAATATTTTATACATTAAAATAAATCTTCCAATGAAGATTAAATAAAAGCAGTATTACAATAAAAATAAATTATCATATTGCTTACATTCAAATAGCATGAATGATAACTTTTCTAGACGGATCATACACAAAGCGATGAGATTTGAAGAGGTCGCTCTGCAAAAAATTCCTAACAGAAGCAATATTGATTTGCTTGGCCCGTTCAGTTAAATCTCGTTCTGGAATCTCAACATGCCAATCATGCTCATTTGTGAACCGTGACCTCTGGAAACTTAACTGATCCTGAACCAACTGCTTTAGTAGGAACAAGAGAAGTTCTTGGTTGTCCCGACCAAAACTCAAGAATCGTGAGAAGTTCTACAAATATATAAATA
This sequence comes from Eudiplozoon nipponicum, assembly GCA_029291075.1. Lineage (NCBI taxonomy): Eukaryota > Metazoa > Platyhelminthes > Monogenea > Mazocraeidea > Diplozoidae > Eudiplozoon > Eudiplozoon nipponicum. Next base: position 43,384 of record JAQBSW010001117.1, read on the forward strand.
TACATAATTAATAATGTAGTTGGCTAGAATATTAAGCGATGTGTAAACACAAAAATATACGTTATAGTTCAGACGCAAAGATTGAAACAATGCGTTAGGAAATAGTTTGCCAACCCAAGCCGCCCCTCCCTCGCTAGACGCGTGTATTGTTCCAGAATAAATAAGCAACGCCACATTCCAAATTGAAGTAGATTTCATCCACATTAAAGAGGCAATCATATAAACATTACTTTTGCGATAGTTACTGCTACAGAAAAATTTTCTCATATGATAATATAGAACATTACACTTATCGCCTGATTGAAGAGTAATATTTCTTCAAATCAGTTTATAAGAACTGAAGCATATTAGCAAATGCTATATTGAAGACAATCGGCGACAAGAGGTGGGTCTATACTTGCAGCTAGTTAGTCTTGTCCGAAAAGTTTTCTGATAAAATGATATATATAACGCATCAGTATATCATGCCGATGCAATGCAATTTAGTATTCGTAGTCGTCATTATGTTGACTTAATCAGTGGATGGAATGCTTTATGGTTTCCTAACTCGGTACTGATACCAAAAAGTAATTCATAATCAGCCATGTAACACGAAAAACTAGAAATAGTCATTTAAAGTTGTCATGGCTATATAAATTGAATAAGGTGATCATATCATTCGCGATAGCCATCGCAGTATGAGCTTGACTCGTCGCATCGAAGTTGATTACATTGATAATGGTTCGCCATCTACACGCACCAGGATAATGTCAGTATTCAAGAGAATGATTGGTTTACGAAATGACGAAATTACAGTTCAAATAATTATATCAACATTTTAATAACCAGTTTACCATTGTCATTTAAAATAAAAATTGTTCATTTTGTGATAGAGTAATGGTAGTTATTTTTACAGACGTTCTAAACACGAGTTATTTACATAACCATTATTTGTATCCGCGTCTAAAATTAGTCACCTTAAATTTTTTTAACGTAGTGAACCTTTACATACATACATATACACATATATATATATATATATATATATATATATATATATATATATATATATATATATGACGCAGGTGTCTTGCTGAAAACAAAACATACTTTCTTAAATAAATTGTTCGTTAAAATTGAAATATAATTAATATGTGAGTAAAAAAGTGTCAATGAAACTGACCTGTCGCATGGACTTCATGACGGAAAACTTTTGAGTAGAAACAAACGATTCTAACATGATGCGCAAAGCCATGTTCACATCGTCTTCATTTACATATTCTCGAAGGTGTAAACGGGCGTGTGCTTCCGACATACGAATTACAGATTCAATATGGCGTACAGTGATTGGCAAGCTACCAGTAGCCTTTTTATTTCGAAAGAAAAGCATTTAAATATGGATAATAAAAAAGAATGAAGACCATTTTATAATCAGACTTATTAGTTTGAATAGTAAAATTACACGATTAACGTATTTATAAACGTGTAGCAAAATATTTTCATAAACACCAAATAAATAATAATACTAAATATTTCAGGGTTCCTAGGCAGGTCAAAGCCCTTAAATGCATACCAAAACTTGTCTATAATGCTTAATATTTGCAATTGTATTCTTTTCGAGAAAAATTGTCTAAAATTTGAAGGGGCTTTCTAGATTCAACAATACCAAATAACTAACAAAATATAAACAGAAACTATACAAGTGCATTAATGTTTATGTCACAGAGATTTTTAGCATTTAGTTTTAACACAATAGAAATGAATTACGTATTTCATTATTTATTTTAAAAAATGTAAATAACGTAATTAAATATTTGCATGGACATCTATGTGCAAAACTTACAGTATTCATGGTTTCAGAATAGTCTATGGAAGTAATGTATATTATCCTAACTCTGGCTAAAAGACACTGTTTTCCGCTAGATGCCTAAAGATTATCGCTCATTTGAATTCTAATTGATCTGAAGTACGTACTGGAACTTCTTGTTGTCGAAATTGTTTTAATTGGTGTATATTAAATTTACTGACATGAAAGCCAAACCTCGGTTTAATGAATGTTAATTGTGCCAACGAAACAAATGGTTTAGTACATTTTATAGCACCCAAATGGGCGTTATCGCTCGATTGAGAGTAGCAAAAAGTGAAGGAAAAGAGGTAAAATCGGACATCGTTACCAGAGACAGATAAGTTGTTGCTGGTTGTTGTAATACTCTGTGTGATGATGAATTTATTTTGTTCTTAAAAGACGCAGATCAGTTAATAATGATTATGAATGGTTTTCGGCGTGGGTGTTTACCTGCATTTGTGACTTTCTTGGATAAACTGATTGCGCTAATTCGCAATTTCTTGTACCAGACATGCCAAAAAAGAGAGATCGAACTACGAATCTTAATCGCTTAATAGTAATAATAGTGTTCGTGTATGAAGGTGTTTCCCATGCACGCACACATGCATTTATGTTCGTGTGTGCAATAATTTGCACATTGTTATAGACGAACAACGTCATCATCATCATCATCATCATCATGTTCAGCCATACAAAAGTCAAAAGTGGCTAATGTTTCAATGCCATATAACCATAAGGAGTGAAAAAATGTATAAATGAAAACAGAAATAATATCTTAGACAAATTATTAGTGAGATTTAGGAGAGAGAGAGAGGCAGAGAGAAGGAATACCTATCTACTATGAGTAAGTTTATCAGGATAACTCACAGAAATGAGGCAAACTAAACCACTCCACAACACCATTATGGCTAAGTTAGCATTCGGGCAAGGCAACATCAACCGCATGCTAACCGGCAACATAGGCTTGAAATTCAATTATGAAACATTAGAAGCAAACTAAAATCGTATCAGAGCTAGACAAGCAAAAAAAATATAGACGCTGTCAATTCGTGTCACCGCACTTCATTCTACAACGATATCAACACTAAGTAGGCGAATTTTGTAAAAATTAACAGCAATTGGGTTGTCGTGTACAGGCCTTCCTAATCACTTCATGGGCATTGACTCTTCTAGAGAGACTAATTACGTAAAAAAAAGTATGCAAAAACGTTTCTTAGTTTATCTACATTTAATAAATTTCTTCCATTATAGATGGGAATGCTCACTACAATTTAAAAAGATTTGCTTGCAAAATACAGAACTTGCGTTATCATATCAAACTGTACACGCCCAAAACTGGCTAACTTACTGCAAGATGTAATTGAATAAATCGGTTTTTGAAAAAAATAAACGGAATATTTAGAAATTACAACTTACCATTGACTCCCGACGTAGATCAGCATATGCACTGGCAACCTTATCTTGATCCATGTTGTTAAGTTTTGGATGAATCCTCTCCTTAGCGTAAATGATATACTTTTTGAGCACATCCTATAAGAAATTGGAAGAAGTATAGTAAGTTGCGATATTCACAATGCTTTCAGAAACTGCGTGAGAAGAATAACAAGAATCTAAAGCTATCTTTATTCTTATTTGCATATATATACTCTCTGTGAATTTTATTTGTTTTGTAGTAAACATAGTTTCAGTTTATACTGACAACGGACCATAAACAGGTAGTTATTCCACCAAATATGCAGGTAGTGCGAGGTAGACACAGAAGTAGTAATAAATACTCCCTTAATTCGCGCAAGCATAAAAGCTAGAAATAGTGAAAAATGCTGCAACATCACTGACAGTATAGTGAATGAGTGGAAACATTTTGAACTATATTGTGAAGACGAGATAATATTAGTAAATTGGCATTTTATCAGATAGAAAAATATGTGGTTAACACAGCATAGACAACGAACGTGACATACAAAAATTGTTACATTATTTGCTTTGAGTAAAATGCTACGGTTTCGAGAAAAGCTGGCCCGAACACAATAAAAATAAGGACAAATATCAAAATTAGTAGTGATAATAAAAATACTAAATCGAAGCAATTAGGACTGTGATAATTGCTTTATGAAGAAATTTTAATAAAACTAAACTAATAACAATAGTGCTGGTTGAACGTATAGAAACAATAGTATCACTACAAAAAATAGTGGTTTGAATCTTAATGTGATAACAGTTTCTCACTTGGACTTCTTTAACCTATGAGAAAATAGGTCGGTTAATTGGACAGACACAAACAACTCGTAACACGCACGAATGAACAGACAAAATGTCATTACACAAAGTAGCAGAGAAAAACTCATTACATGAACGAAACAATATGTTATCCACACCCAACTCCACCCAAGACACAATTACCCAAGAAACAGGCCGCACACACAAGTCGTGTCTCAAAATACGATATAAAAGCTATGCATAGTCCAAATACACCGATATAACACTTTGGAACAAGGTGTGCTTCTATATCGAATAGAAGATTTGAGTATAATAATAACAAATAGCCTGTGCTCGATTTCTTCGATAAAATGCACACAAGTTATTAAATGATATAACAATTTTTAACTGTTGTCATATAATGTAATTTAAAGCGCAAACGATACTATAACAAAAACCTGTTATAATTTTAAGCTATTTCATTAAAATTGATAACTAGGACAGATGCACGCACAAAAACACGCATACGCATACAGTGTGTGGCAATATATACATACATGTATGTATGTATATATATATATATATATATATATATATATATATATATATATATACATAGTAATGTCGTATTCCATGTATTAGTAAATAAAACAACTCACAGAAGTTTGACTAAACTGTTAACTATTGGCATTTATTTCAAAGGATCAAAGTTAATTTTAATAAGTCGTTGTGTTTATGTAAAACTTGAATTTTTGCAAACTATATAAAATCAGCTATATACTTCGTTAAAAGAAAATCGGAGACTTATTGCGCAAGATATTATAAGACAAGTACATCGTAATAAATGCTGCCAAATACGAAACATAATGCTTCTTTAACCTTGTTATATTTTTACTTGAGAAACTCTCTTCCGCGAGGTAATTAATTAAGCAAGCATTGGTTACGCGAGGTGATAAAAAATTTTTAAATCATGGTTGCGAGCTTGATATAAATACCAATCCCATTTCTCACTTTAAATTAAGCATTTTATAAAGTGAAAATTATCCAGTAAACAGGTTTCGTCCTCTTCAGTAGTTCGTCAAATACCGTGCAAGATTTCGCTGCAATCAGAAATAGAACACGACCATGTTTGTTTCAGCCTGGAAGTATCCATCACATAACAATGCTGCACACTACACGCAACTTTCAGTTTAATACTAAGTTTTTCCAACTGGTGAGTATGTGGCATCTCTTTCGAACAATACGAAAATACGGAACAGAAACCATATCATCTGAGGAAACAATTTTATATATACAAATAAACAATCGATGATTCCGCGACTAGTGATAAAAAATATGTAAATGAGTTTTGCGCGCTTCATATAGACACCTAGCACTTCATACACATTTATCAGTATAAACCAGGTGTTCGCATCCGCTGTCCTCCTGACTGACATATTGATTGTGAAATTGTCTGTAGGATGTGCTTTCCGTTTATAAAGGCTTACAAAACCGGAGGTCTAAATATTCGGATTAATCAGGAGGAAAATGGATGCAAACACCTTGTTGCGCCCAACAAGGACAAGTTAATTAAACTTTCCTAGTTGATGTTGAATACGTTCTACACTGGCTAGTTGGAACATTGGGTCTAAAGAGATGCCATTTAGGCTTTATCTGAAGGAATGTTTATAACTGGAAATTATGTAGTTTACAGCAGAATGTTGCAGTGGATAGTTCCCGACTATGAAGAATTTGCTTCAAGATTTTGAGTTCTAGAGAATACTTGATGAGATCCCTATACGGACGAAACCGATCTACTGGACGAATGGCTTTTCCAAGATTATACGATGCTTAATGTATACTGATAGATGTATTTTTATTTAGGTTGTCGTTTATACCAAGCTCGCAACCTCGATTTAAATCTTATCGAACAAGCGCAATTAATGCCTGTTTAAATGGTAAATATTCAATATAATTCAACCTTTTTTGATGACCTGGTGTCTGCTATATAAAGACACATTAGGGCTAGCTAGGTGGAAAAGATGCCGCATAAGATTTAACCAAAAAGGACGGTTAATCGAATAAAAATAATTATTATAACATGAAACTATGCGATGTGCGGCAGGGTGGCGCACCATACTGAAGAAAATACTCCCAGGCTCTATCCCTGTCAGTGCGAAAATCCCTTAAGAACGAAATCGATTAACTGTGTGAATTGCCTTTGATCCATTATACAATGTATATATAATGGTATTGACGTATATATCAAACTCGGAATCTCAATTTGCATTATCGTTTACATCCTCCGAGCATTCGACGTTTGTTCAGTTAAATATATAAACTAAATTGCTAAGATGTAGTGGTTAATGCTCAATTATCACAAATTTAGGCTAGCTAGATCGAACAGCAACTGTACATGAAGGAAAGGAAAACTAAGATAATAGTGTTGTGGTCCGCAAGTTCGATCCTTTTCGAGGTAAAATCTTGAGTTCTAAATAAGGGTGAAAACGATTTACTTATGTGTAGGTTAAACTGATAAATGTTTAAAAGGGATTGGTTTGTATATCAAACTCACATTCTTGATTTAAATAATAGGCCTTCTAATGTTGATTGACAGAGACTACTACCTAGATCTCTCTAGAGAACCCTACCTGTCGCAAGGTATCGCCTAATTTATCACACTAAAGTGTATCATTGTTAGTGGCAATAACTTGAATATTGAGAAAGATTCTGGCCTTACTTAATAAATATAGCCATCTTTCGATTGCCTCGGTAGAACGGCGAGCTGGAATCGTAAGTGATTCTCCGTGAAAAATATTAATCTAACGCGGAAAGTGCATCTTAAATATTTGTAACAGTGAAGGAACAATTTACTAATTAATGTCTGCTAATTCTCAAACGGCGAAGAACTGAATTAAATGGAGAAAATTCATTCGTTCTGAATAAAGATGGCCACAGACCCGTAGGTTCGACATGCCATATGGGATTTCTTCGCGGGATAATCAGCGAGTCCGGCACGGACGGTGATAGTTAGTGGGTTTAAAGGCACCAGGGCGATGAATACATCACCTAAGGAATAGTAAAACCAGTATAGTTGTCCAAGAGAACGGTCAGTTCAACGGGAAATAGAGTTTACCATCTCACCAGTAATGAGAATTGAGATTATGCTCAGAATATAAATCTTTTGGAGGCTCAAATTTGTAGATCGAGAGAAGACCAGCAAAGTCCCCTATAAATTATTCAAAATTAGATGGTCATCGAAGAAAAAGAATGGGAAACGTTTTTATTAAAGTTAAATTTTTAAAACTAATCAACGGAAAGCCAATAATAATGCAATTGGATACTGGAGCTGGTGTACCGCTATTGCCAATGACGGCCGTTAAAAAACGTAACCCTAGCAAATTTGTATCAGGCATCTTACGCGACGATTGTGGTTGCGAGCGAATGGGAGACAGAATTATAAATAAATGATATCTACTGTCTTTGATGTAGCGAATATTCCAACGCCCCTATAGGAATTGATTCCATTAGAAAATAGGTTAAGACGATCAATTATTAAACTGAACGCAAATGCCTTTCAAAGTCGAAAAGCACGAATTCTATAAAGTCGATAGGCATTCCTAAGACGCAGGAGGAGACCAGTTGTCTGCCTTGGTGGAGCAGAGTTTTGAAGCCTAAACAACGCTATGGTACAACTTCCTTACTGCAGCTTATGTACCGGGCCAAGAGTCCATCGCTTTAAACTGTCTGGAATTAAATTAAGTTAAATTAATAACCAAAAGTATATTGTGCTCATCAAAAGAATCTAGAAGTTGCGACTCTCATCATCATCATTTCCAGCCACACAAAAGTCAAGTGACTAATGTTTCACTGCCATATAACCATAAGGAGTGAAAAAAAAGTATATAAGTGAATTTAGATAAATTATTATTGAGATTTTACAGAGAGCCAGTGATTATTTCTACGGGGGCCTGCTATGCCACATACAGTAGTACCTGCATTGTGCATAGTGGAACTTATTTTGGACCAAAGTATATTCGGATTTTCGCTATTCAGACCAGTTAGATTAGCCTTAAGAATATTTTCATAGTTTTGTCGGATGGACGGTTGTTCGAGTTTGCCTACATCAACTTGGGGTTTATTCTTAATTATTTTCCCGGAAAAGTTTAGTGCAAATATATAAACGGATAAGTGCATGGTCCGAGTCGACATAAGTGTTCCAAAAAGAGCGACAATCCTGGATGCAACGACACCATCTATAACTAATTGCTACATGATTTATTTGAGTCCACCGTTGTCCGGGTGCTGGAGGACGCCATGTAGCACAACGTTTAACACTACGTCTGAAATTTGTACTACTTAAATATAGTCTATGTTCAGCGCAGCTATCCAAAAGCCGTTCACCATTATCATTGCGATTCGAGCTTAGAGTGTATCTTCCACCTAAATGAAATTCTGTGTTGCTTAAGCGACCAACTTGAGCATTCATGTGACCCATAACCAGGACTATATCCGAACTTCGTGCTTTACTTAGTAAGGGGCTTAATTCGGAGTAAAAAGCGTCCTTGCTTTCTTCTGTGCTGCAATCGGTAGGAGCATATGCAGATACAACGAAGAGGCAACGATGATAACGGTTTTTTGCTTTGATTTTAGTAGATGTGTTTAAACGTGCCGCACACAATCGACTATTTAAAGGGATCCATTCAATTAAGCAAGCTTCAGCTCGCGCACTAAGGGCAATACCAACGCCCCATTTACCGGCTTGAGAGGACTCTGTGGAACCAGATGTTCGAAGCCAATAACGCATAGATAGGGATGGTGCAACTAGTTCTGTAATACACGTAGGATCCTGTATTCTGGTTTCAGATACGCAACATATGTCAATTTCTAATTTATCCAACGTACGAGCAAGAGATTCTTGCTGTCCAAGTTGTTTTAATGTTCGCACATTAAATGCGCCTACGTTAAAACCTAACTTAGGTTTAATGAATGATCGTCTACAAGAACCATTTTCGATATTTGGCAACCTAGTATTGGGCTCAGTGTTATGATCTAAACCAACCATATTTATAGTATCTAAAAGAGTTATTGTGAGATTGAGAAGAGGAAGGGGAAGGAAAGGACGCAGAATCGAAAATAGATTTGGAGTTGTCTGCAGTAGCCTGTTTTGGCTTATCCACCCTGCACGACTCAGCAGATAAGGCGACCCTTTTTATACTGCGCGACGGCCGATGCAGTATGTAATTATTGTAAGTTGTACTTGTCATGGTTATATGTGGACTGTAAAAGAACACTAGGTCGTCCATTCCTAGTGATGGTTTTTATTCTGAGTTTTCCTTCTCCTAGATAGTCTGCCAACCAAAGCTGATGAGCACTATCTGCCCAGATGCCAGTGGCCAGAGTTTCCTTCAGCAGCCGAAACTTGCCCTTCACGTCTGGAACACCTGCTCTCCTTCCGTCACTAAAAATTTAACAAAAGCAGTTAGACCAAACTCGAGGCTTCACATGAAACGGGATGATGGCTGTCCCTTTAAGGCCTGGCAAGGTTCATGTTACCAATTCCGGGTCGACTAGCTTGAGCCCGCGATTCTAGCAACTCAAGAGATGATGGAGGCCGCTATTTTTCGAGCTCCTATTTTTTACCTTACAAAAAATGACGATTCGCTCCGAGTGGCGACGGATTTCCGGCGATTAAACATCATCATCATCATTTCTAGCCACACAAAAGTCAAGTGACTAATGTTTCACTGCCATATAACCATAAGGAGTGGAAAAAAGTGAATTTAGATAAATTATTATTGAGAATTACGAGAGAGGGAGAGGGGTAGAGAGAGAATTAAAACCTTGCTACTATGAGTAAATTTATCAGAATAACTCACAGAAATGAGGCAAACTAAACCTCTCCACAACACCATTATGGCCAAGTTAGCATTCAGGCAAGGCGACATCAGCAACACATCTTCCTTGCGGATTTCACCGTATCACGTCATAAACAAACCGAACCTCGCAGCTAACTTTTCCCTACTAAGAAAATAAAGTTACGAAGATGATTCTACTATACATCTGCAACAAGATCGCCACTGAGGTCGATTCGCTGCCATATCGCTAAGGGTTTCTAACCAAGAACTGTGATGTGCACGAGGACCCCATCCCGGCAGACGAGTGGATCCTATACTACCCAATTTGGATGTAAGTGACTTTAATTGTTTCTGCCATGTCAAAATTGGACCCGTAACTTATTCCGACTCTGCGTTATCTGCTCCTATATCTAGCTGGAGGCAAATGGTCTGCCGTGTTTGACCTTAAACATGGATTTTGACAAATTGGCATTCGTCCCGAGGACCACAATGTCATTTCCAATTCACTCGGATACCATTTTGTCTGAAGAACAATTGACTTTTTCGTGCCCAACTTAGCCTTTACAACAGCTTATGTTGACAATATTATTATATGGGCTGTTATTGAACAACAATTACGAGTTCGGCTGCATGTGTCCAAAAACTTAGAATGACGATTGCATTTTAATCCAAAATAAGTTCAGATAGGTCGGTAAGTGCTGATCTTGGGTCATTCGATCTCAGCGGAGGGATGTATGACTTGGAATGGAAGACAATGCTTTCACAGCTTAAACGCAACTATGTATGTGCCACTGTTATGCGACAGTGAATCATTCGTTGTTGCTTTCTCCCTGCAACAAATTTCTTTTAAATGTTACAGTAAGCATATAATTCTGTCTTCCAGATAAGTTCGTTTGTAGTTTTTTTAATGTCATTGAAATAAGAGAAAAAATTGATAAAAGTTAACAACGGGACAGTTTTGGAGAACAAATCTATTTGCTGAGTAGCAAAAATTTAGTCTCCCAGGTATATATAACCGCAAATCTATATTCCATCGCGATTTTACCCAGTGTGCTTTTCCACGGAAATTATTCATGAAAGCTATCATTGAAATCTGTTACCAAGGTAAGCTAATATCAGAGAAAAAATTGCGAGCATGGGGCGGTACAAGTTTAGTGTAGATGCCCTGCGATATCTGCAGATTTAAAAAAATGGAACACTTCTTGCCCATCCAGATATAAAGTTGGATATATAGGGTTGAATACAGGCAGTCAAATAAAGCGCATGGCGTAAAAATTACTTGTGTGACTGGACGGCAGCTGCACAATTTTTACTGTATATAGAAGCCTAGAATTTCATACGCTTTGATGATTTGTCTGGCGATGGAAGCTTCAGGGAAACCAGCAATGACTCTGGTGGCAATTGGATATCAGAAAACTTCCGCATATTACGAACAGTCTGATTACATCCGACCATCCCTCCTCAACGTGATACGACGGTGTCAACCATGTTTCGATGGCCGATCGTACATGGGCTAACGGGGCTATGGCGGTGGTGTCACCAGGCCGTGGTGGATTTCCGAACGGCAATCGGATCTCCTATAAAATACCACATGAGCCCGATGACGGCACCATGACACGGCGTGTGTTCCCCGCCACAAAAGGGGACAACAGCCACAGGATAACATGGACTCCTGGACAGTACCCCGTACTTCCGAATGGCGAATGAGCTCTCAACAGCCACCGGCAACCATACAACTTACTGCTGCCTTGCAGACTGCGCTTGGATGTGCAAAGGCTAGAGGTGCGTCCTCGATCAAAAAGCCGAGTGGTGAGGGGACACCACTTGTACCAAATTCCCAAGAGACTCCATGAAAATATCCCACCGGCAACCATACAACTTACTGCTGCCTTGCAGACTGCGCTTGGATGTGCAAAGGCTAGAGGTGCGTCCTCGATCAAAAAGCCGAGTGGTGAGGGGACAACACTTGTACCAAATTCCTAAGAAACTCCATGAAATGTCACAATCTATGAATACCCTTCATGCTACGGCGTCCCCGGCAAGCGACGCGCTCTGTGCTTCCCCAGAGGCTAGGGTGTCAAGTGAAAAGCTAACTGGTTTTATCAGCGCGAAAACACCTATTTATTTCGGGTGTTGGAATGTTCGAACACTGCTTGATATCGGCAGCCAAGCAATCACGGCCAAATCTTTATATGACTACCAGATTGAAGTTGCATGCCTGTCTGAAGTCCGACTGCCCGGCACGGGATCAACGGGTGTAGCCATTCTACTTGGTCCTACGGCGCAGAGAGCCATGCTGGCTTGGAATCCTGTATCACCGAGGATCGCAACGGTTCGACTGAGAGGGAAACATTTCAACATCACAGTGGTAGCCGTCTACGCACCAACCCTCGCAGCTGATTCAGATGTGAAAGATAAGTTCTACGACCAACTGCAAGATACTATCAACGGAATTTCCAGAGGCGACATACTGTTTGTCGCTGGTGACTGGAACGCACGAACAGGTCCTTCTGACTCATCCACCAGACACATACTGGGAAAGTTTGGTCTAGGTGAACGCTGCGAGAACGGAGCACGACTTATCAGCTTTGCAGATGTCAACCATATGTGCGTTACCAATACGCGTTTCCAACACCCTCGGAAGCATTTGCTCACCTGGTATTCAAACGATGGTCACACAGCCAATCAGATCGACTACATTCTGGTACGGTCGCGTTGGATGTCTTCTGTCGAAGATTGCAGGTCATACCGAGGAGCTGAAATTGGCAACCGAGGAGGGTCCGACCACACTCTAGTACGTGCCAAATTGAGGCTTCATCTCAAGTCCCGACGGCGCCGTCAATCTACGAGACGCCTGAATGTTGCAACCCTAACGGACCCATCCCGTTGTACAGCGCTATCTGCCTCAATCACTGCAAAGTTGACTTCCGCTGACGGTGGAACTCATGCCGTAGATAAAACCAATGTGGAGCATCAATGGAATAACTTGAAACTCTCTACTCAGCAAGCTGCGCTTGAAACGCTCGGAACCATCAAAAGTCACCATAAAGACTGGATCTCTGAACGCACGATACGGGCGTCACAAAAAGCAAGAGATGCCCGGATGAATAACGCGCCTAATTATCGCTACCTGAGACGTGAAACCACGAGGTCTGCTCGGGCTGACCGTAAGCAGTACTGGGATGAAATGGCTTCCGCCATGGAATCGGCTGCAAACGTCGGTGATTTCGGGGGTCTCTTCCGTCTTATACGTAAAGCATCTGGTAAGCGCAATGCAGAGACAATTCTACGCAGCGCAACAGGAGACTTGATTTCTGATGTCAATGGCAAAATCGCAAGATGGGTTGAACATTTTTCGCAGTTATTGAACCGACCATACAGTGGCCGCTCCCCACCGCAACCACCTACAACATCTACACCCAGCTACGACGTGGACTGCTCTTCCCCAACTGAGGTTGAGATCGCTACGACCATCCAGCGCATGAAGAACAAGAAATCCCCCGGTGAAGATGGAATTCCTGCGGAGATCTACAAGGCCTGTATAGGCACACTACTGCCATCAATCCATCGACTGTTCTCTTCTATCTGGGAACAAGAAGCATGCCCGTCAGATTTCGGAATGTCAATCCTGCTACCGTTTCCCAAAAAGGGTGATAGATCGAGGTGCGAAAACTATCGTGGTATCAGTCTTCTCAACACCGCATCCAAGCTGTTGGCTTCGATTCTATTGAACCGCTTCTGCAATGAGCGACATGCCCGTACCCGTCCCAATCAGGGTGGATTCCGCCCAGGCAAAGGCTGTGTTGATCAGATCTTTACATTAAGGCGAGTTTTAGAACATCGCAACGAATTTAAACAACCAACCGTCGCTTGTTTTATTGATTTCCGAGCTGCTTTTGACTCTGTTGATCGTGACTCCCTATGGAACATCATGCTGCTCGACGGAATGCCCATAAAACTCGTCAATCTGATCAAGGCCTACTATGCAGCCACCAAAGCCAGAGTCTATGTTTACGGAGAAGAATCGGATGAATTCAGTCTGCACACAGGGTTGGACAAGGATGTCCCTTGTCACCCATATTGTTCAATTATGCGGTTGACTGGATTCTGAGCAACGCGCTAACTGGGTTCCGAGGCGTTCAAGTATCAAACAACCTATGGCTGACGGATGTTGATTACGTAGTCGATGTTGTTCTCCTTGCTGACAGCGTTGGGAGCATGAAAACCGTTTTGGATCAAGTGGCCCAGTTTTCAACAGCCGTTGGTCTGGAAATCAATGCCGACAAAACGAAAGCCTTCGCCATCGGTGTATCTTCATCTGATGAGCAGCTCACGGTGTACGACAGCCCAATCGAAACAGTCGACGATTTTACGTACCTTGGCTCAAAAATACTTCCAACTGGTCAAGCAAAGAATGAAGTCCGAACACGCATCGACCGTGCCAGACTTGCTTTCTTACAATTGAAGAACTCACTTTGGAGAAGAAGTGAAATCAGCCTCAAAACGAAAATCCGAGTCTACCAGACTACTGTTCGCCCTGTGCTACTGTATGGCTGTGAGACTTGGCCATTACGTTCTGAGGACTCCAAAAAGCTTGAAGTATTCGACCATTGGTGCCTTAGGTACATCACAAAGACAAAATGGATGGACCGGGTGTCGAACGCATCTGTTCGTCACCAATGCGGGGACATCATGCAACTATTTATCTGGATCCAACATCGTCGACTTCAATGGTTCGGGCACGTACTACGCAAACCCGAAGACGAACTGGTACGGCAGGTGATGAACCCTGGTCAATGTGCAAACCGGCGCCGCCGCCGAGGTGGGCAACTGAAGACATGGCTTGCAACAATCAAATCGGACATGGAACTCCTAGGTTTACGCAATGTGTATGGTCCGCGTCACTGGGAGCGTCATTGGCCCTCTTTATGTTCCGAAATGGCTGCCAACCGCCCGGCATGGAGAGGCTTAATCCGGGATATCAATGGAGCCGGCTTATCCTCTAAAAGGAGTCAGCCGCAGTAAAGTAAAGTAAGGTAAGTAAGATATAAAGTCTCTAAACCTAAAAAATATTTGAATGTTCGAAATGCCAATTTTGAGATCAAACATTACAACCAATTTAGTAATTCGTCAAAAATTCACATGTACCTAGTACCACAATTTACAAATTAAATCATTATCAAAACGTTAAATAACAGGTAAACTAATTATGAGAGAACGCCGAATACCTGAGATAATGGCTCAATATCTCCATAAACAGTCTTTGGCATAAATGTTCCCTCTGACGACAGTTGCTCCACAAGTTGGCTTCTCTCTTCAGCGGTAAGATTAGGATGATGACGCATGTGACTACCAACGACGAACCGAGCAAGCATTTCGTCCTTTAAATAGTTTCAATAAAAAATGAATGTCAAGAATTTCATCATGTAGATTTATTTAAAACCTATTTTTTCATCTTTATTTAAATATATTTTTTCTCGTTGAATTAGGTGTTGGCAATATTAATACTAGACTGTTGATGTTTCCATCAACACTGACGTTTCGTCATAACCGCGCACCTTTTAGAAAAAAGCTCCAAAATGTACTTCAATTAATTTAAAATAAAAGCTAACGAAATCCGTCATTTTTGTAAAAAAATATTGAAAAGGACTTACTAAGGAGATTAGCAGCTCCTGCAAAAAACGACTTAATCATGGAACTGAATTAGCTTCAGGGAATAATGTAGAAAGATTTCGTGAAAATACGGAAATTAGCTAGTATATTAATCTTTTCCCGTTTACTAAAAATTTGTTTCCTAATACTAATTAGGAACAGAGTTTCTTTCCATTTGCTATTACTAGAAGGGAAGTAGTATTTACGAAGACAGACAACGGGTTTAATCAAAATATAATTGGACAAATTATCTACTTTGAATGAAAAAGCACATTATGCCAGCGCAGATTCTATTGATGTAAAAATTTTGTTTTCCTAACGATTCGACCGTTCGTTCTCGCGGTCATTCAGATTTATTTTCTAAATCACACATAATTCAACAGACAAATTGCATGTGTTTAGAAAATAACCGTGCATGGTTTCTATTACCTTTTGCGCATACTTGAAGCGCATTGCTGCGATATTTGTTTGCTTCGCAGTTGTTGAAGCATGTTGAAGAGTTGTTATGAATAATTATAATATGTAGCCAGGCTTAATAATCTCTAAAATTAAAATTTTTTAGGAAGTATTTTCTACAGGGCGGTCATTTGTTTATGTTATTAAGCACAAGAGCAGCAGTTGCAGTTTAGCTGATTCATAGGCTTTTATGAATCACAATATCAGCGTAAAATATAATTTTAATGAGAATCACGATTACCCGATTACATTTTAATTTATTATGTATTATGGCAGTTCTCATAAATTCGCCTACTAAGACGATTCAATTCCTATGCTTTTCCACTGAAAACAACAACGCAAATAGGCTTCATAAACTGATTGCATGCTATACTTTTTTATTTTGGATGACCTCAGCTGCGTTTGTCATGCCACAATATGCGCACCAAGTTTATTGCAATCTGGCGCTGGCTGAGCGATTGGCAATGGTAATTGTTCTGAATCACAGTAACAAGCACAGCAAACGGGCAGAATGATTAGACAAGTCAGAAGAAAGAGTTGCCTAAAATATTAGGCTTTATTCATCATATAATGCAGATATACATGCTAAAAGACAAAACAAAACATGTTAGTATACGAACGGTGTTAATATAAATGTGTGTACAAATAAACAAACATATCATTCTCCTCCACTGCGATTTGTAGCGTAGCGTCAGAGTCGGAACAAGACTGTTATAGTAACAATTCAAAGAGGATTGAGAAAACATAGTATTTAAACATTTCCACTTCGTAAATTATAAGAATGAACACGTTGTTGTTGATTGATAAGGTTTTCGAGATTCTCTGATAGGTCACGAGCATTTGAGTTATCCGTAGATTCACCATTTGCCTTAACATTATCAATATCGGTATCGTCATTATAGGAGGTTTGTTCATCAGCAACAACCGGTTCATTTTCACAGAGTCCCATATTAGTTCCAGCTTCATTCATCAGTGCGTCGGAGCCTTTCGGGGCTAATTGACGGATAGATACTGTATCTTCTCTTCCATCAGAAAAACGAACATGCGCATAGTTAGGATTGCAATGAATTAGTTCAACTTCTTCCACAGAGGGGTCATATTTAGAAATTCTAGCATTCTTCTTGAGTAAAACTTTGCCAGGAACAGTAAGCCAGGTTGGGAGTGTGTTACCAAAAGTCGACCTTCTATTGTGTCGAAAAAGACGCTCGTGAGGGGTTTCGTTGGTAGATGTGCACAATAATGAACGGATTGAATGTAATGCGTCCAGCAGCACGCATTCCCAGTTTTCAACTGAAAGCCTTTTTGATCTGAGAGCGAGAAGGATCGATTTCCATAAGGTACCATTCATTCTTTCTACCTGTCCATTTCCTTTGGGATTATAAGGAGTCGTTCTACTCGAAGCTATACCTTTTTCCCGAAGAAAATTTTGTACCTCGGTCGACATGAAGGAAGAACCTCTGTCTGAGTGAATGTACGAAGGCATCCCAAACATTGCGAATATTTGACACAGGTGAAGTATGACGGTGTGACTGCTAAGGTCAGGACAAGCAAATGCAAAGGGAAATCGAGAATATTCATCGATGACCGTCAGTAGATAACGATTACGAGTTGATGAAGGAAGAGGTCCTTTAAAATCGATAGATAACCGCTCAAACGGTTGGGTAGCTTTGATTAATTGGCCTTGAATTGCCGAAGGAAATCTGGGTTTGATTTCAGAGCACACTTCACAACTCAAGGTCATTTTTCGAATTTCATCAATAGAATATGGTAAATTACGAGATTTCACAAAGTGGAGCATACGAGAAATTCCAGGATGACAAAGATGATCATGTATTTGTTTTAAATCCAGTCCATTTAGAAGCGCACCACAACAGGATCGACTTAGTGCATCTGCTGCTTTATTATCTTTTCCGGGTCTATAGACAACATCGAAGCTGTAAGGTGATAATTCCATTTTCCAGCGCAAAATTTTATCGTTCTTCACCCTTCCCCGATTTTGATTGCCAAAAATAAAGGAAACAGATCTTTGATCAGTGACAAGTTTGAAATGATTACCCAAAAGCAAATGCCTCCATTTTCGAATAGCTTCAACCACGGCATAGGCTTCTTTTTCAACAGCTGAGTGATGTTTTTCAGATGGCGTCAACGTCCGAGAGAAAAACGCCACAGGTCTTCCATCTTGGTTCAAAGTGGCAGCAATAGCTACGTCCGAAGCATCAGTTTCGACGACAAACGGAATATCACAACGAATAGAAGCTAAAGTTGCTACGGCTAATTCTTTTTTAAGATCATCGAAATTTTGTTTCACAGAGACGGGCAAAGGAAAAGTTCGATTATGAACGAGTGAGTGGATTTTATCGGAGAAGTTGGAGATCCACGGCGAATAATAAGCGAAAAATCCCACAATTCTTTGTTGCGATTGCACATTCGACGGTGGTGGGAGATCTTGTAAAGGCTTTAATCGGTCAGGATCAGGTTTAATTTTTCCATTCGATATTTGAAAACCAAGAAGAGTAATTTCTTTAGCTGCGAAAATGCTCTTTGATTCATTTAAAGTCAATCCATATTTTTTAGCGGCATTAAGAAATTTGTTGAGATTTGTTTCGTGTTCAAGCGTATCTCTCCCGCAAACTGTCACATTGTCCACATAGACAAATGTATCTGTGAGATGTTCCTGTGCGATTATATGATCCATAGTTCTTTGGAAACATGAGACACCATTCGTCACTCCGAAGGGAATGCGACGGAATTGAAACAAGCGTCCACACGCTTCGAAAGCAGTAAATACCTTTTCATGTTCTTGGATAGGTATCTGGTGGTAAGCGCTTTTGAGATCCAAAGTGCTGAATATATGATATTTTGAAATGGTTTCAGCCATTTGGTCTATTTTCGGCAAAGGATAGGCGTCTAATAGTGTGAATTTGTTGACTGTTTGGCTGTAGTCCACAACCATACGTTTCTTGTGATTCTCATTCGATACCACGAGAACTTGTGCTCTCCACGGGGATGTTGAAGGTTCGATAATGCCATCAGAAACTAATCTGTTTATTTCATCCCGGATAAATATTTCATCCATTCGATTGTACCTTCTTGATTTCGTAGCAGTAGGCCTCCAGTTAGCAGTTAAATGGTGGAAAAGAGGCGGGGACGTAACAGATGCAGGTTTCAGTAAACAGACGGTGAATGACGATTTATGACCACCAAAAGAGATATTTACACTTTTATGCAATCCAAGGAAGTCATGACCGAGGAGTACGTCAGTACAAAGATCAGAAAATATAGATAGCTTGATATTTTTATAAGCACATGATTTGTATTGAATCGACACAAAACAATGGCCTTTGGTATGACTCGATAATGAGCTAGACGCCATGGTTATTGTTTCTCGTGAGGAGTGAATTTTCCAATTATTTTTCACAACGAAGGCTTCTGAAACATAACTACAGGAACTGCTTGTATCAACGAGAGCATGACAATTTATGTTATTGACTTCTAGATTTATTACACATTTGGGGAGACAATCAGGAGCAGTAGCTAATACAGTTGCAGATATGGTAGGATGAAGCGTCGAAACCACTGGGCGGTGATTCTTAGAGCGACATACCTTTTGAAAATGTCCTTTGTTTCCACAACTTTTACAGAAAGCGTTTCTGGCCGGACATTTCCATCTTAAATGATAATCGTACCCACAAAAGTCACATTTTTGTTTAACAGCAGCAACAAGATTATCTGTAGATTTATCGGAGGTTGATGAAGGACAGAGTGGCTGAACCGTTACAGTGTGTGCAGAATTCAAACAGTTTTGATATGATAATGATTGCTTTTCCGCCATTTCGAGACCACGTGCTTGATCAAAAGCCGCTTGAAAAGTAAGTGAGTTGTGTTCTAAGAGACGTTGTCTGATTGAATTGGACTGGATTCCATTAATGAAGGCATCGCGAAGAGCATCCTCTCGATTTTCCTCGGCCGTAGTTGGTTTGAAATTGCACTACCTCCCTAGCTAACGATTTCAGAATCTGAACAAATCGATCCAATGTTTGTCCATTTTCTTGTTTAGTAGTCGCGAGTATATGACGAACAAAGACTTCATTTTTCGGTCTGAACTAGAGATTCATTAGAGTTTTGATAGCATGATCATAAGTATCACAATCAACGATGTGTTCATATACGTTAGGAGAGACGTAGGAAATAAGAGTGTCCAATTTATCCGGATTCATGGATTCGACTGATTTTAGGAGGCCACAGAATGTACGATACCAATGATTCCATTGTTTTGCTGCATCTGGTGCACTAGGTTCAACATCAAAGGCGTTCCATGATTGGGTTATATGATGAATAAATTGTTCTGAATCACAGTAACAAGCACAGCAATCGGGCAGAGTGAGTCGACAAGTCAGAAGAAAGAGTTGCCTAAAATATTAGGCTTTATTCATCATATAATGCAGATATACATGCTAAAAGACAAAACAAAACATGTTAGTATACGAACGGTGTTAATATAAATGTGTGTACAAATAAACAAACATATCAGTAATAAATGAGCAATGGCCTTGAAATTGATGACTCTGTATTTGTTTTTCTAACGGGGATCCAATTCGGGGGAATATATACGTGTACGAACGTAGCCGTTTTGTATTCATTAGTAACATATAAAGACTATGCTTCTCAAATAAGAGTGGTAGAATAAATGTACATGATCTTTGGCTCAATAGGACCAAGTTTCATTAGCCCAAAGCAAAACAGCATGTACAGATGCATGAGTGGTGAATGTTGATTTAAGTTATTAATATTTGAAGCCACAGAATTAATATTATTCACTTAGAACGAGCTTGGTATACATTATACAAAAATAAATAATTACTTTCTGATAAATTGTACTGCCTTGAAAATTAACCGACACGACGAACAAATCTCGAAAAAAAAACTAGGCAACAATAGACGTTCTATTATTTTTCTAAACAGAATTGACGAATTGAGGCAAGAAGAATTAGCTAATAATAGAGATGTACCACCTATCCTGTGTTAGTAATGGTTCACACTGCGCTTCGGTAAAACTATACTCCAAAGAATTTGTAAAGGTCATGAAAATCAAACAAAAATTAATCTATGCTGGTTCTTATCAGTAGCGACATGCGAGTACGAAGTCTTCCTTATATTGACACCAGTAGAATTATCTCTGTATTAACGCTGCTTCGGTGCAAAGGATTTCAAATATCATAGCACCAAGCACTCGTCTACCTGATATACTCGCTAATGTAACTTGGTTAGACAATTTAATTGTTGCATATCCTGCAACGATCTGTGCGTGGTCCTGTTCCGGAAGCCCCGAGATAGCACCATGCTGACAGCTTTGGCCTCACTACAATGAATGTAGTTTAATGCCACTCTTAGACAGAATAGTTTATGAAATAGGCCATCCTAATTCGTTGCGTTGACCGGCGCAATGTCAAAGAAGACTCCTAACTAATCTTGGCTGCAACGAAAATGTAGACAAATAATTTCTAAATCGGAATCGATCCACAATATCGACTTATTGATTGTCGCATAAATCTCGCTACAATAAGAAAACATGGAAATAATAAAAATAGTGACAAATATCGTACATATATGAGGTCTGCTAAATTGCCTTCAAAAGAAAGGATAGTATACACTGACAGAAGCGACTGACTGATAAAGTTTCATGATGTACAAGTTAAGCATACAGTATGTCGACGAACCTCGCATACCTGATCGTTCAAGTAGAGAACTAAATGATGCGAACAGGTGAGAAAACGTCCTTGCTGAATGTACTTGAATTGCATTCAGTTGAAGCTTATATCAGTGCCATTCGAAAGGCAACGATTTACCTTTCTTGCCACAATTTACCACAGTCGAAGGTGTCGATTCGGCGATAGTTGTTCAATGTCGGCTTTCTAATCACAAAGGATTATTGCAGTATTATACAAATTCAGCGATCACACAGTCATCGTCCCAGATATGCATCTTCCATATTTCCTGCAGAAGCAGGAACTTTGCAAGCTCAATACACAAAGTAACAAAAGGTTTTCTGCCTGATGGGTGGATTCCAACTAGTCCCATCCATGTGAAGATTTGACTACTATACGTATGATATGTTTGTTTATTTGTACACACATTTATATTAACACCGTTCGTATACTAACATGTTTTGTTTTGTCTTTTAGCATGTATATCTGCATTATATGATGAATAAAGCCTAATATTTTAGGCAACTCTTTCTTCTGACTTGTCTAATCATTCTGCCCGTTTGCTGTGCTTGTTACTGTGATTCAGAACAATTTATTCATCATATAACCCAATCATGGAACGCCTAATAAGACCAGAACGATTTGATGTTGAACCTAGTGCACCAGATGCAGCAAAACAATGGAATCATTGGTATCGTACATTCTGTGGCCTCCTAAAAGCAGTCGAATCCATGAATCCGGATAAATTAGACACTCTTATTTCCTACGTCTCTCCTAACGTATATGAACACATCGTTGACTGTGATACATATGATCATGCTATCAAAACTCTAATGAATCTCTATGTCAGACCGAAAAATGAAGTCTTTGTTCGTCATATACTCGCGACTACTAAACAAGAAAATGGACAAACATTGGATCAATTTGTTCAGATTCTGAAATCGTTAGCTAGGGAATGCAATTTCAAACCAACTACGGCCGAGGAAAATCGAGACGATGCTCTGCGCGATGCCTTCATTAATGGAATCCAGTCCAATTCAATCAGACAACGTCTCTTAGAACACAACTCACTTAATTTTCAAACGGCTTTTGATCAAGCACGTGGTCTCGAAATGGCGGAAAAGCAATCATTATCATATCAAAACTGTTTGAATTCTGCACACACTGCAACGGTTCAGCCACTCTGTCCTTCATCAACCTCCGATAAATCTACAGATAATCTTGTTGCTGCTGTTAAACAAAAATGTGACTTTTGTGGGTACGATTATCATTTAAGATGGAAATGTCCGGCCAGAAACGCCTTCTGTAAAAGTTGTGGAAACAAAGGACATTTTCAAAAGGTATGTCGCTCTAAGAATCACCGCCCAGTGGTTTCGACGCTTCATCCTACCATATCTGCAACTGTATTAGCTGCTGCTCCTGATTGTCTCACCAAATGTGTAATAAATCTAGAAGTCAATAACATAAATTGTCATGCTCTCGTTGATACAGGCAGTTCCTGTAGTTATGTTTCAGAAGCCTTCGTTTTGAAAAATAATTGGAAAATTCACCCCTCTCAAGAAACAATAACCATGGCGTCTAGCTCATTTTCGAGTCATACCAAAGGTCATTGTTTTGTGTCGATTCAATACAAATCATGTGTTTATCAAAATATCAAGCTATCTATACTTTCTGATCTTTGTACTGACGTACTCCTCGGTCATGACTTCCTTGGATTGCATAAAAGTGTAAATATCTCTTTTGGTGGTCATAAATCGTCATTCACCGTCTGTTTACTGAAACCTGCATCTGTTACGTCCCCGCCTCTTTTCCACCATTTAACTGCTAACTGGAGGCCTATTGCTACGAAATCAAGAAGGTACAATCGAATGGATGAAATATTTATCCGGGATGAAATAAACAGATTAGTTTCTGATGGCATTATCGAACCTTCAACATCCCCGTGGAGAGCACAAGTTCTCGTGGTATCGAATGAGAATCACAAGAAACGTATGGTTGTGGACTACAGCCAAACAGTCAACAAATTCACACTATTAGACGCCTATCCTTTGCCGAAAATAGACCAAATGGCTGAAACCATTTCAAAATATCATATATTCAGCACTTTGGATCTCAAAAGCGCTTACCACCAGATACCTATCCAAGAACATGAAAAGGTATTTACTGCTTTCGAAGCGTGTGGACGCTTGTTTCAATTCCGTCGCATTCCCTTCGGAGTGACGAATGGTGTCTCATGTTTCCAAAGAACTATGGATCATATAATCGCACAGGAACATCTCACAGATACATTTGTCTATGTGGACAATGTGACAGTTTGCGGGAGAGATACGCTTGAACACGAAACAAATCTCAACAAATTTCTTAATGCCGCTAAAAATATGGATTGACTTTAAATGAATCAAAGAGCATTTTCGCAGCTAAAGAAATTACTCTTCTTGGTTTTCAAATATCGAATGGAAAAATTAAACCTGATCCTGACCGATTAAAGCCTTTACAAGATCTCCCACCACCGTCGAATGTGCAATCGCAACAAAGAATTGTGGGATTTTTCGCTTATTATTCGCCGTGGATCTCCAACTTCTCCGATAATATCCACTCACTCGTTCATAATCGAACTTTCCTTTGCCCGTCTCTGTGAAACAAAATTTCGATGATCTTAAAAAAGAATTAGCCGTAGCAACTTTAGCTTCTATTCGTTGTGATATTCCGTTTGTCGTCGAAACTGATGCTTCGGACGTAGCTATTGCTGCCACTTTGAACCAAGATGGAAGACCTGTGGCGTTTTTCTCTCGGACGTTGACGCCATCTGAAAAACATCACTCAGCTGTTGAAAAAGAAGCCTATGCCGTGGTTGAAGCTATTCGAAAATGGAGGCATTTGCTTTTGGGTAATCATTTCAAACTTGTCACTGATCAAAGATCTGTTTCCTTTATTTTTGGCAATCAAAATCGGGGAAGGGTGAAGAACGATAAAATTTTGCGCTGGAAAATGGAATTATCACCTTACAGCTTCGATGTTGTCTATAGATCCGGAAAAGATAATAAAGCAGCAGATGCACTAAGTCGATCCTGTTGTGGTGCGCTTTTAAATGGACTGGATTTAAAACAAATACATGATTATCTTTGTCATCCTGGAATTTCTCGTATGCTCCACTTTGTGAAATCTCGTAATTTACCATATTCTATTGATGAAATTCGAAAAATGACCTTGAGTTGTGAAGTGTGCTCTGAAATCAAACCCAGATTTCCTTCGGCAATTCAAGGCCAATTAATCAAAGCTACCCAACCGTTTGAGCGGTTATCTATCGATTTTAAAAGACCTCTTCCTTCATCAACTCGTAATCGTTATCTACTGACGGTCATCGATGAATATTCTCGATTTCCCTTTGCATTTGCTTGTCCTGACCTTAGCAGTCACACCGTCATACTTCACCTGTGTCAAATATTCGCAATTATGTATTAGGTTTTGCGAACCTATGTCAGTTATCCTCATATGTTGAGCGCATTCCCGGTTATATTCACTACGTAATGACCTTTCATTCATGGACCTCAAAAGAGCATTAGCTGATGTCGTCTCGTGCGCTTTCGCCCACAGTAGAGTAACTGCAGTGAATCTATTGCACGCTGACAGAACGGCACTGTCTATTGTACACCTGACCTGGTCGCCATTGTGGTGTTAAACATTTTTTGAACCATCACATATTGTTTCATCAACCTTTAGGCGGTTCGACCTTATCCATACTGGAGTTAGAGTTTCTGCGGGTCTCTCTGCGGTTCCTTTACCTGGGACACTATTTTTTTAAACTTGACCATATTAAAATTCGAAGTAGTAAGAAAATCCAGTCTTTTTAGGATTTGATCAGTAGCATTAAAACTGTCTCTTTATATAGTCAATTACTATAATTCTCGAAGACACTTAATAATTATTAGTATAACAAAATCTTATTTTTGAAAGTTGAACTCCTATTGCTAATCAAATTCATGTTACATTATGCACGGCAAGCTCCCATAATACAATTACGTCTAATACTGTATTATTTAACAAATAAAATATATAACTTTTTCACGTATTAAACAAGACAGCCAGTGCTATATCTAGCTGCCCACCTACAACTATAATTACTCACAGTATATTATCTATTAATTAGACGTTTAGTGAATAAATATATATTTTTGCACTGAATAAACCAGGCAGACCATTCTGTTTAGCTTCACTATTACAGTTAGAGATAAAATGAGACAAAAATAAACCGAGGAAAGTTACCTCCCTAGTCTCGGAATGCATGTATCACCATTAGACGTACAATAAACACCCAAGTTTGTAAACCGTCGTAAAGTCCATCCCCTCCTCAACGTGGTACGACGGTGTCAACCATGTTTCGATGGCCGATCGTACATGGGCTAACGGGGCTATGGCGGTGGTGTCACCAGGGCGTGGTGGATTTCCGACCGGCAATCGGATCTCCTATAAAATACCACATGAGCCCGACGACGGCACCATGACTCGGCGTGTGTTCCCCGCCACAAAAGGGTTCAACAGCCACAGGATTACATGGACTCCTGGACAGTACCCCGTACTTCCGAATGGCGAATGAGCTCTCAACAGCCACCGGCAACCATGCAACTTACTGCTGCCTTGCAGACTGCGCTTGAATGTGCAAAGGCTAGAGGTGCGTCCTCGATCAAAAAGCCGAGTGGTGAGGGGACACCACTTGTACCAAATTCCCGAGAAACTCCATGAAATGTCACTGGAGCCGGCTTATCCTCCAAAAGGAGTCAGCCGCAGTAAAGTAAAGTAAAGTAAGTTTGTAAAGCCACCAAGTGATCCAATAAACAGGCAATGTTTTTTTTGGTCACATAGTCTCATAACTATCTAAGGTTAACTACACCGAAGGTAGACCTGTCTTTATTTCTGAAACCTCAGTGATAAAATGGAATATTAGCTACAGGAAGTGAAATAACTTGTCTACTCAGCTAATTGCAGGTGAGAAATAAATGAAATATTTATGGATTCTACAGATTGTTGACAATAATTATTGTATTTAATTGCAATGTCTTGAAAGACTCTAGACATATTTCAGTTAAAGTATACAAAAATCACATTTAAATCTGTAAAAATCTATCACTAACAAGGATGAATAATTTTTCTGGTAGGAAATGGGCCGTATGAGATAAGGAAATTCTTTAAATCAAGTTTGCGATCTTGAAGTAAACACCAATCCCATTGTATTTAACCAGTCGGCGAACAACATAAAAAACTACCGCCAGTCACAACGCACTGACACGTTTCGACCTTCCGTGATCATCAACAGAGTACGACGGAAACTGACTTGCGAGAATCAATCCGCATTGCATATATATAGAAAGCAAAATTAGATATGCGGCTCTAAGTCTTGCATACATTGTACTTGACTGTAAATTTCGGCTGCACAATTTCTATGCATTCACAAACATTAACCGTTAGATACTTTTTAACAATAATTGATTGCGCGGGTGGTGGTAACAATTCTTTAAATCAAGTTTGCGAGCTTGAAGTAAACACCAATACCATTGTTTTTAACCAGTCGTCGAACAACATATGTTATGTTGTTCGACGACTGGTTAAAACCAATGGGATTGGTGTTTACTTCAAGCTCGCAAACTTGATTTAAAGAACCGTTAGATACTGTTTGTGGCGGAGAACTAATATATATGCAAGTATGTATTAGGTGTTGCGAACCTTGTAACAAATTAGTTCAGTTGTGACCAGAATGATAAACCAAAGGCAGCATGAACGGAAAGTATAATCTCATGCACATTCGTTTCCTGCTTACTGGCGACTCATCAGGAGGAGCCGGTATTACGCCCTTTAACCACTATATATTTGTGTGAGTAATGTGGGGAAATAGGACGCTACAATCTCCTAGGCAAATGTGTAAACTTGCAGTAGTGAAGCTAACATCAAACAAAGTGTCGACAATGCGACTTCAATACTAACTCACTCTATATAATATATATGCAGAGTCTGTAAAGGATATCAACACTATGGCTATTGTGTCAGTACCCGATACTAACATTAGAATACCGAAAGGTACATGGTACTAACATACGTAAACTGTTTGCAAATTTTGCCACTCACGTATATATAGACAATGCAATTAAACAATAATTGATTGCGCGGGTGGTGATAACAATTCTTTAAATAAAGTTTGCGAACTTGAAGTAAACAATATTCCCATTGTTGTTCGACAGCTGGTTAAATAAAATGGGATTGGTGTTTGCTTCAAACTCGCAAACTTTATTTAAAGAATTGTTGCCACCATCCGCGCAATCAATTATTATTTAATTAGACACGGAATTGTTTAAAGTACATATTTTCAAATACATCACAATGATGTACCTATATTTTCTTAAATTCAATCAATAGCAACTATTAGCTGATAAACAAACAAGTTTTTTAATCAAATACTAGAATAGAATTTTTCATGGCGTAAGAAAAGGCTAATATATTTTTAAACCTCTTTGATTGATGTCGCCATTGCAAAGATCCCTTTAAAAAATCATAAATCTGTAATGAAGAACTCGACCTCAACTGCACACTTTCATTTTCATAATTATAGCCGAATATTTGAAAAGATGTAGTAAATACTCTACGCATAAATTAAGATCTTGGTTTGTAGTGCAACGGATTCCAAAAGAGTTTTAAAAAGTAATAAATAGATGCCTACACTGAAACCGTTTTGCCGCAATATTAAAGTATATAATCGACGTAGTACAATTGTCCGTGATTAATGAGAGTATACACTATCATGATACAATGAAAAATATCGCGAATAATTTTTGCCAACCACGGAAGCGCCGATCTAACTCTTTTGTGACACCATCCACCCGTTCATCGGAAATAACCGAGTAACCTGGCAAATAATGAATAAACAACCTTGGGAAACAGTATACAGCCAAGTAACTAAATCTATAATCGACAGAAATTGCAATGAGAATAGCAGTTGGATTGAACAAGCAGACTTGGTAATTATAACTCAACACCCAACAGACAGAGGCACGGTAAATTGCTGTCGGACTCTTGTATAACATAGCGGCTAGCAGCATGACAATCTCAGCGTACTTCAAAATGGCAAGTTGATCACTGCTGCCGGTTTATGCACTTCGGGGATCATTAAACCTTTCTCAAATAATAATGCATGAGTCGCAAATTGAAAATTGTCCTCTCAACAAAAACGCGTACGTGTTGTTTGCTGTTACCACCTGTCTTAAATAATAAGCTTTTTCTCTACAGCAAAAATTTCTTAATGGGTAGTAGTGTTACAGCAAAATTTAACTAGTTGTCTGGAATAGTTGGTAACATCAGTTTTGGTGGTGACACGGCCTTCAAATAAAAAACATACTATCAATGTTCATTTATCCTTCGGGAGCTAGCGAGATTGCCCTGTACAGCTATCAGCGACTCAACTGCTTCATAAACAAATGCATTCAATCAGTTTGGATTAGGTCATTTACAACTAACGTCAGGAGACATTACTGAATTGAAAAATTTACGAGACAACTGATTCGATACTGCCAATTTGTGATATATCCCAATTCAATGTTTACTGCATTGGTTGATGTCAAGTGTTTATCCTGATCATCAGGCCATCGAAACAACTCCATTGGATGGCTGAAACCGCAAGAGGGATAGGCTAACCATCTTTTGGAGCAACAATATTATTCCCAATATCATAGCCTCGCCAACCAAGCGACACTTGGGTGGGCGAAAATCCTTGTACGGGCTCCTCTAGAACCCATCCTACTGAATATCTAGATCTGAAGATATGGCGATTGTTGCGCTGTAGCTAACCTGGAATAAACAGACAGTTTCTAACTGATCGTTTTTGTTTTTTATATATTAATGTAACTGTTATTTTATTATTATTATTCTAAAACACATATAAAATGATAGCCTGTCTAGAAGTATGTACAATCCCGACTTATACATTACAGATAGACAGCACCTGATTTAACATTAAATTAATAGATACATTATATTTAGGATGCTCTAAACAACAGTATCTAAAAGGAAGATTCAGAACCCATGCTAATTAATCAGCAGCCATCAGATAATCTCTTACTTCACAGAGAAGAAATTGTGCGGCTTGCTTGCCTAGCTCCTCGGGAATTACAGGTGCATTCTGGCTGCCTTCTGGTTCACTCATCGCTTCCGCGCTGTATATTACTCCGTCTTTTGTTTCAGCCCAGAGGACAATGCCAAATCCAGGACTTGGACCACATGTGTCTTCCTGAAACGAATAAAAAGATAGAACGGATGGTATTTAGCACATATATGTGTGTATATAGAAAATTCCACATAAAATGCTTAAAATATCAAAATTTCACCAATTAAGATTGAAAAATTTGTAAATTAAAATGTTAACAATATCATAACCCATTAAAAAAAATTGAATCTACTTTGTTTTATTATTATATTACTAAAAAATACTCGAAGTATCGGCCTGTTGATCGGCGCGGCCCAGCCAGTGGTAACGAATGCCTTTCAATGAATATTCCCAGTATGAAAAGAGCACAGAATCTCCTCCAATAAAACAATGACGCTCCGATCGATATTGCAGATACTGTGCTGTACCAAAAGGCACCAGCTTCCAAGAAGGCTAGTGCAAAGACTACTGACGACGATGTATGCTTTTTAACAGAAATTCAATTTAGCCATCATAAGCAGAGCACATCTACTTAAGCTTTAAATTTTAACATATTTTTAACTTAAACAATAGTAGCCCTGTGAAGTCTAAGCGATTTTTCGAGTAAAATTTGAAACAAAAGCTAGAAATTGTTAATCACTTGACTACAAATAGAAGGACGCTCCAGATAGCCAAGGTCGCTGCAGTGGTTGCAATTAGTTGAAAGAGAATGACCCAAAACAAGCTGAAAGCTATATTTGTTATATTAATTCTCAGCCAATTCGCTGAGCACAAAGTTGTTACAAACATGAGCTTCATAGAAATCAAAGAGAGAGCGGCTTACGATAAAACCCACATTTTATTAATGAGGACCACCTGTCACTAGGCGCTGTGTGAATTTAACTGATTCTGCATCTTTAGCCAGAAGAGTATAAACTACATTGCACTTGGAATATGAAGACGGTCTAGAGAACAAGTAAGTACGTACTGGCTGCTAACCTGCATCAGTGAAACAAAGAACACATGTCATCGCACGAAAAATATATTTAAATGCGTATTCCATTAGACCAAAAAAGAGTTATCTCATGATAATTTAAGCATTGTGGTTCTGAAACAATAAAACGAACAAAAGTTGGCGACTACGGAACTGCACAAGTGCAGCAATGAACACCTGCCATCACGCGCAATGTTATTCAGATGATTGAATCTCTTCAGCACAGGGATTCTTTTTGACTAACATTAGAAGGCCGCACAGAACTGCCTTATACTTCCTATTAAAAGTGAAAATCATGACGATTTATGAGACATGGAACATTAAACCGTTCTGGATGGACGTATAACAAGCACAGTTAATGGTTTACTGGATTGCATCGTATTTTCGCAACAGACCCGTTAAGCAACATTGAATGATAGGATAAATCTTCATTTTGCTAGGGCAGCTAGGCAGCCCTGATTGTCAGGCTTAATTATCATCATCATTATCAAATTTCGTTGTTGGTTGAAAAGGTATAAACTGGAGCTAGAAGCTCTGAGTTGCAAAGTTAAGTGTATACAATTAGCGTATAATATTGCAGCTATAATAATCACAGTGGTATCGTAATTACTTTAGACCACAGATATGATCATAATTAATAGCGCAAGAGGAATAATTACTTTAGACCGTGGTGGTAAATAAAATTATAGCATGCCTTCTGTGAACGTGACTCATGTTTCAGTCAAAAAACAAGAAGAGCTGCTCGTTAGAAATACTAATAAGGCCACATCAACTACGTTTGCTCAGTCACTTTTTTCGTAAGCACTGAATTTGATTGGCCAGTAGAGCATTATTTTCTCTATCAGCGACAGATTGGCATAAGTTGCTATGTGAGCAAATTTTAGTATGGCAGAAACAGCTAAAGTCAACTAAATAGAAACTTGGTAAAATGGAACCAATCGTCCGCCTGGATGGAATCCACGTGCGCATCATAGTTCTGGGTTGGAATTCCTGCGCGATATGGCATCGAGTCGATTTTGTTGATTCCTAGTACAATCATCCGATAAACCTTCTTTTATCAGTTGAGCGGAGTTAGCGTAAGATTCGGTTGAGTTTACGAGGTGAGGCTTACAAGTCAAAACTGCAAGGAAGATGTATTGCCGATGTTGCCTTGGCTATAATGGTACTGTGTAGAGGTATAATTTGCTCCATTTATAGGTAAATTTACAAGCATTAACTAGATCCGACCCGTCATAAATCACTTTCATTTATAAAACGTGCACATTATTATTTTTTTGCTATTATTATTACTTATTTGTTATATTATTTTGCTGTTAGTTTTATTTATTTATCTTGTCACTTTTCTCATGGTTACATGACAGTGGAGCATTAGTTACTAAAGGCTGTTGTAATGTTGTCTCTGGTGATGATAATTATGATTGCAACAGGCTTCAGTTAGACGAACAATCTATATCGAGATACTATTCTTAAGTACAGCTTTTCATTACATCTTACGCGCTACGGACTCGACAGATACGAGTTGTCTAGAAAAACAAGTTGACTGGTGACACCAATGCAGGCGATTGACGAGTGAAACTAAGTGCATGCTTTTTTACCACTCGAGACTCTGCGCAAGTGACTTGGCTTAATTCTCTCTAATTTATAAAATCATTAAGAAGATAATAGCAGCCACAAAATCTATACAGAGATTTGAAAATTAGTGCCCTCTCTTCTGAGTAGGAGTACCAAAGCGACTGACTCTCCCGATTGCGACAATAAGCTGGAGAAAAAAAATTTAAGCCACCATTCCTCAGAACAAAATTCGGTATCAATGCCATCGGAACCAGCGACTTCTAATGAAATATGAGCCTTAAAATCCTCGCCAGTTCACATAAAGTTGCAGTTCAAATATCAATCTCATGACACGCTCCACTACTCTCTACATCGAAAATCACACAGTTTGCTCTACATGGCGGATTGGTGGATTCGGATAGTGCATAGTTCGTGGCTGGCTCTGCAGCAACGAAAAATGCTAGTCAGACTACTAACGAGTAATAGCTAGTGGTACAGATAACGGTATCACTTACTTCGCCAGTATGGTCGATACATAAACGTACCATATAATGAGAAACTCCAAGTTCAGTTCCATAGCGCAGCTAAAACTTATTGATGAACATGTTATGGCAGAACCTGAGCTAGCGTGTTAGTCACAGAGCAAATTTCGGCTGTTATATGAAACTGGCCACGGGCGTCTCCACATCAGACACGTCAGAAAATCTGAGAAACGGATAACCATGAATAGAAATCATCCATCTACTCAAGGAATGGATGACCTTGTGCTTCTCTATAAACATCGCACAGGCGATTACGTAGTGGCTGCGTTTCTATTGCAAGTGATGTACAAATAACAATCCTAAAATCTCTATTAATGATTTAGTTAGAGTTATGAACACATTTAAAGATAAAATAGCCTGTCCCATAAAGCATCGTAAAGATTAAGAAATAAAGACCACAAAGTCATCGATGAATAATTTAGATATACATTGATATTATTCATAATAAGCAATATTCGAAAGCTACCTTCCGATGGTCCTTGTGAAAATATACATCGCTGAGGAATTTGTTCAGCACAGACTTTGCGCCTACAATAAGCTGCTGCGTAATTGCCGGACTCACTCGACATGTCCACGCAATGCCGCGAATTCTACGAGCATAACAGCAAAGAAGGAAAGCAGAAGATGGAAAAAACAAAAATACGGAATAAATATGAAGGGCGCTAATTTTGTAAAATCACCAATATGCTTTTATCAGTCATTTTGTATAGTAACATCATCATCATCATGCACATACATACAATTAATGTTTCAATTAATGAAATTAATGAAAAAAATTATAAATAAGGACAAAAATAATAATTTAAGCACACAGATTTTTAGTGATATCTACGAGAGAGAGAGAGTGGACCTAGTCACTATGAGTATATTTATCTAGATAACTCACAGAATTGAGGCAAACTGAACCTCCACACAACACCATTAAGGTCAAGTAAGCTTTAAGGAAGGCAGTATCAGCAATAAAACTTCCTTGTGGGTTCCACTGTAACAAGTTAAGGACAAAACTATAACCAGATTCTTCAGTAAACGTGACGCACCACAGAGTCAACAGAAGATGAGCGCCTAGAAGAGAAATACAGTCGATCACTGAAACTGATGGCGAATCTGAGTGCGAATAAGCGCATTAATTTTGACCACACACGACATTGCCAGCCGAAACTAGAAAGGATCCACAATGAATTATGACACACATTATTTACTAGCAGCGGTATACATGAAGAATGCCAACTTTCATCATTATCTTAGAGAAAATATTGAAACGTGGATTATTTCTTGATATTTAATAAATATAAATTCATACACTTGATTAATTATGTCTTATGAAATTCAAACAAAGTCGCAAATACGTTGATACTCAAAAACTGAAAATTCACACAATAGCAAAGTCCGTACGCAAAGTAAGCTTATTCATGAGGCATTTTTTGTGATGGAGGACAGAACCATGATTCATACACTGGCAAACGGGGATAATAGTGAAATGTTGGGCAACTGTAGTGCGGAAGTAAATTTGAACCGGGCCGGTGCAACTGATAAAGCTGTAATTGCTTTCCTATTGAGCACTTAATACGATATCTAAAATAAGTTTGAGGACTTCCCAGACAGCAGTGATCCAAATCTGAAGGTCTAAGATTTTCACCTATAAATGTGAACTTTTACATATCAACAGCATAAGCTACGAAGTTGAGACATGCGTAATCAACATGACCAACATCATAAAGAGACTCAAAAACGCATGCTTCACTGTCACAAAAGTATAAGAAAAAATGGTTATTACAATTATTACATATTGTAGGGTAGAGGAAAATAATGACTAAGTGCATGGTGAATCAAGACTCGATAGAAAAACAAACATCAACAACGAACAGAAACGATGTCGTTTAGGATCCTGAACAGCACGTAGACTAAGCCATGTATGATCTAAGGCAAGACGACATAAATAAACCACAATTTGTTCAATTTTGTTAGCCAAAGTTAATTGTTGATATGAAGAACATTATAAAATTGACTATTTAAATAGAGAATAGTCTATTATATTTATTCTGAGTATCTATAAATAATGATTCATGCACTTGATAATTTATTTCTTTTGAAATACGGAAGTGACAGCGAAAAAAGGCAGGAATGAGCAAATAAATTGTAAAACCCCGCACGCAACCTAAGCTCATCGATGAGAACATTTCTGTTTGGAACTACGGAACCGTTATTTCTCCACTGACAAACAAGAATAATTTTTCTCTGTTGAGAAAACACGCTAAGGTAGAATACAAAACATAACCGAGCCAGCACAATTGGTAAATCTTTAACTTTTTCTATTGAGTTTACGGATTTCGCCTTGCTTTTATTTGTGGATGATCTTCAATGGAATTGCTTCTCAGACAACATTGTTTGAATCCCAAGATCCTAATTTCTAAACGCTCAAATCTCACCAACGTGAAACAAAGTTGCACGTTTCTGTCGGTGTCAAAATATGTCTACCTTGTTATTTCTGTCAATCTAGCACTGGTTGAGTGAATAATTCTCTACTGGGAAATCGAAATGAAGGTTTACGCAAAACGTGACTGAGCCAGTGTATTATATACTTCTTCACTTCACTGCGGCTGACTCCTTTTGGAGGATAAGCCGGCTCCATTGATTTCATGGAGTTTCTTGGGAATTTGGTACAAGTGGTGTCCCCTCACCACTCGAGTGTATTATATGCAGTCTTAGGTGTTTGTATAACGAAGAGAACATATTTTCTTAACCAAAAATGTCTACGGATGTCAGCGGTGCCTGTACACAATCGGTATTCGATACGGACTAGATAGATACGGTGGTCGAATATCAATATGCGTCTAAGATCTTCAACTCTAAAGTAAAGAGTTTCACTGGCATAAAAACAGTACGCACAGATCTACTGTACATGTCACATTTAAGGCAGATTGAAATAATCACGTTTCCCCATAATGGCGCAGGTTGGCATAAGCTAATCTAGCTTTCGCGATGCGTATACTCACCACGTCAGACATATTGCCTGAAGTATAGATAAAGATGCTAAGATTCGTAAGCCTGTCAACTACATCCGGATCTTTACAATGCAGTCGCAGATTTGAAGCGAATGATTGGTGGTCCTGTAGAAGTATCTTACGTTTAAAGAGTGCCAATTTGATACCGAAAGACGTAATGATAACCGATAAACTATTCAAAGTGACTTGTGAAAAATATATCGGTATTCTAATAATAAGAAATCGACTAATCTATCTCCAGGGAGACCTTCGACGTCTGCCTCCTGCACGTTAGTTAAATTATAGTTGATAATGACATTTATTAAAACATAAACCAAATCATGAAAATTTAATATATTTCATGTACAGCACTACTAGTAATAAAGTTGTGCGATAATTTGTTGTAGATTTTAACGAGACTAGATTGGTTTGTAGAGAGCACGTGTCACATTTACAAATTTAGTTGGAATACTTCTTTTCCAAGTAATATCGAATAAAGCACTGAGGCCTACTAAGTAAAATACTCCCTTGGGGTCTATAAATATGGTTATTCGGATTGGATTTGTGGTAAAATACTTTCTATAAATCCTCGTCTTGTCCGGAATCCGGCCCGTTCTTTTCTAGTTTGCGATACCAGCGATGAGACTACATAAGATTATCGAAGCAAATAACCCAGATACACTTGAAGTGAAATTTACACCACGATCTAATTCGCACTAATAACGAGTGCTTTTTTGAAGCTATGAATGATGATCGAACCGCTCTAAGCAATCGACACAATCTCCTCATTCTATATAGTACCAAAATGAGTAATCAACGCCAAAAATTGTCCTACTGCATTGCGATACTAAATAAATAAAATTGAATTCCATATTTCTAACTCTAATCGTTGTTGGAGATAAGCGTTCTTTGATGTTGATACAGGTATAGTTTGGGGGATTTGAATTGATAATGCACTCAAGACAATTGATTTTTGATGTGTTCAGCACACCTATTAATAAACATTTTATCGGTTGGTAGATCATTGTTGCAATTATTATTTGTGTTCAAAACTTGTAGTCTTCCCGGACCCGTAAGGCGAATAAGTTGCAACAAAAATAAGCCTCCATAATTTACGCATACATCTTCCAGCTGTTCAGCTTTTCTGGCCTAGAAAGATACCGGATCAACTTTCAGACTGCACGTAAGTTTACGCTGCTTCAGAGCAGCCCCTTCAGCTTAGAAATCCCGCCATCGTCCTGCTGGCAAAACCTCCAACTCCCAATTTCGCCTGATAAAAACAGGACTGAGGAAGTCCAGATCGATGTTAACCGCTCAATTCTCATCAGCAAGCAGCCAATCACCTTAAACAACCCTCGGTCACGTTTCGGCCGTCACCGGAAAACTCCCGCACGTTTTTTCTTCTCCGATCTAATCTTCTCTCCCATGGATCCCTTACGGCAATTCTTATCAATTGTAGATCACTTACGTCCAAAATCAAACAAATACGAGCATTTTTATCCCCAAATGAGCTAGATATGTGCTTTCTTGTTTAAACATGGCTGTCCTCTTCTATACACTGCGATGATCTTTTCCTCATCAATGGTTAAACTTTATTTCGAAGCGACAGAGCTGTTGGCCGAGGGGTGGTCTGGCTGCTATGTCCGATCCTCTCATACATTAACATTTATCTTCATTAAACTCAGTAGGATTTGAATTCTTTTCATTTTAGTTAATGTTTCTAGATCAAAGCTTCTGTTTTCGTTGCCTATAGACCTCTGAATCTCCCAATAAACGACGACACGTGTAGGGTCAACATTCCGATCAATACAACGTAGTGAGTGACCTTCCTCTGACTAACTGGCATA
This sequence comes from Eudiplozoon nipponicum, assembly GCA_029291075.1. Lineage (NCBI taxonomy): Eukaryota > Metazoa > Platyhelminthes > Monogenea > Mazocraeidea > Diplozoidae > Eudiplozoon > Eudiplozoon nipponicum. The sequence continues at coordinate 81,134 of JAQBSW010001117.1, forward strand.
ATCTAACATCACAAAATCATCCGTTGCATCTGCTCTTTGCGGACAACCTACTAAATTAATTTGTACAGTTTCCTATCCGAGGAAACCACCAACTCGAATGTCTTCTCTCCAACAAAGATGTGACCAATATTCAATCACGGGAAACCTTTCCTAATCTCAACCACCACCAGGTACCTTTTCTTATTCCTCTTCCATCCTAATTTAACAAGTAATCAACAAACAAGCGCTCAGCGTCGAAAGACACATTCGAACAGCTCCCAACTCCCGAAAATATCGCAGTAATCAAAATCTAATTGTTACAAAAGTCAAAAACCACAAATATAAGCTTCTCTCGTTCGGACGACACCAGCTTTGCCGACAACTATCTATATTATCTTGTGGTTTCTTACTCCATTGCCCGTCCAGCTGCTGAGATGCTCGACAACGGTGACGCTGAGAATCTGTGTTTGTTCAACGATTCGCAATTCACCGTCGTTCAAGCAATCAAAGACATCAAATCTAAACACCAATTTGATCAATACGGTGACTCTGTCAGCATGATTTCTATTCCAGGTTGGAACCACTTCTCTCTGGTTGCTGATGTTATCAACAGATGTTTCTAAACTACCGGAGTGGTTTAACTCGACGATCTTTCCTATCCAAAAAATGGTACATCGCCATTCACCTCATTCAAAGATCGCCCAATAACTATCGTCCAGAACTAGCGGGAACACCTGCTCCTAGCTACACTTCTCCCGCTATGGTTTACCCGGCACTTACGAGTCATGATTCATTCATAAGATCACAGCTTGCCTGTCACTGTCAAATTTCGCTCACCCAAGTCACCACTAAGCTACGCGCAATAGCAATTCTTCAATTCAGTTCAACCATACTCCCAATATATTTAAAAAACCTATTTTATGATCCAAAGCTACAAGTGTATTCAACGCACTACCTGCAGAAATTAAGCTCCTATTCCAGCATGAGTTTAAAAAGGCGGCATACACTCACTTCTTTAACAAATTCCTATGCAAAAACTCTGATTGAAAACGCATCCGGTACTTTCTTAACTCATAATACTCTTTTACCCCTAGGCTTTTAACTAGTTTCAGAGCGTTAAGTTTCTCTTTGCTCAACCTCCAATTTCGACAAGTCACCTTTGATTCTAAACATCAAATCTGGCCTCTCCAATGCCATTTTAGCGTATCCAAGTATAAAGTACTTCGCCATAATTTGCTTTACTAATTCTCCTCATTTTGTTTCAGCAAATGATCGGAAACTTGAAAACTCTGCTGGACCACCTGACGGTATATATCTACACGCTGGTTCTTCCTCGCCTCCAACAGTCTTAATCTCATTCAGCTAAAATCAGTGAACCCTGCACGCGACAATGGTATTTTGACTCTCCACAAGCTTCAATCTAGTCGACTTTACCCTTGTCAATACTACCGTACAGAAACTCGAATCTTACAAAGAATTCCGACGATCGATGTTTGTAGATGGTACTTCCTCGCTTTCTCAAATTCGTTTATCTGACGACAGCAAATACTGCATTGATACTCGGACTCTTCACGAGCCTTAATCTAGTCGAACCTTACCTAGACTAATGGAATCTCTTTCTCTTCAAAACGACCTATCACGATGTTGATAAAAGCGCTTCCCTTTAAAAACTTATTTCATCTATATCGTCAAACACTGTTAGTCACAATTTCATTCAACTCTACATATCCTACTTTTGATTTGTACCTTTTAGTTTCAATTTTTGGGCCAGTTGGCCTTTGTTGCCAACTAAATTTATTATTATTAATTAAACCGAATATTATAGTAAAATAAGGTTTGTAATTTTTATACAAAATAAACCTACTTAAATACTTTGCTTGAAGTTATTCTGTTAATTGGAGCTATGAGTCTGCTTGGTTTTGCAGTCAAGACAATCTCTCCACCCCCTCCTGGTGGGACTCCACGTTTGATGATTTCTATATTTAATGTATCCGCAGCAGCTGCGCCTACGAACGGCTCAATGAGTTTACACCAATTTTTCATAATAAAATCAACAGATGGGTCAATTTTGTTGTTTGTTACGCCAAAAAGACGAAGGTCGGTAGGACTCTTACAAAATGGAACTATAGCAAGTACAACTTCAAGATAGTAACCGAGCCCACGCTCAACTGAAGCTTCAAATCGTATATCGCCACCAACCAATGTTCCCGGATGAAATATAACGACAGTGCCTTAACAAATATCAATTATCTTTTAAACCTGTATCATTTATTTTGACTTTTGTTCCATTCGTAAGTTCATCAATAAGTTTTAATAAGCTGACTTCGGCATCTGCAATGCCAATATCAGAACATTTGTCTCTTATTTTTGACAATTTCATAGACTCGCCAGTTAATAAAGAAAGAATAAGTTTAGCCTTAAAGTTTTCGGAACCTTCATAGTGATGTTTAATACGCATTTCATAAAATCACGTGTTGAAATAAATTAAATTAATCGCCAACAATTGACGTTAAAATGAAGAAATCTGCTGTAAACGCCCCTGCTGCAAACGCCCCTGCTGCAAGTAAATGCCGTAAAACGTTATAAAATGTTAAGAACCACGGAGGTTGAGAAATAGTTACTGTTGATGGCCCTTATTAGGACCGAAATTGTGTTCTCCAAAAAAATTCCGAGAAAATTCGGTAGTGTAACCGCGTCTAGAAGTACTCCTAGACACTTTAGGCCGGATCTGGCTGACTGACTAGGGTTTCTTCTTTATGGCGCCGAAACCAGAGGGTGTGTTGCTGTATGAAAGCTCAGAATTGTCTTGGTGAAATTCCAGTTAAGCAACTATCTATTATTGTGCCCATAGCTATTAATCTTTCTAAAAATGTACCGTAAATGCTGGGCTGAACCATGCTCGTTGATTGCTTCAAAAATGATATGATGCCAAATAACCACTAGGAATTGCTACAAAAAAATTTAGCTGCAGTGGCCGGTAATACCGTGTGAAGCAAATAGAGCAGTGAGAGGTTTTCAATGCCGCAGTGTGAAGATTGCAAGGTAGATTGCCAATGAAGTTGACAGGTTTAAGTTTAAACCTGGACAGGCTGGATCGCCGTCATTGTGTTTGTATACGACCAAAGGAGCTAGTTTATTCTCGACGTTGTGGTCATGATATTCGTAGAGTGGACACTGTGCAACTGATGAAGTTCAGATATACATACATTTAAAGTGGCCTGTACTATGATATGAAGCCGATGACTTCCTAGTGTTTCTACACAAGGCGTTAGCTATAAGTAGCTGGTCATACTAAAATATGCAGTATGAGATCAGGTGTGAGTCATACGTTACAACAGTAGAATGTAAAAATATATACTCGAAAATCAAATGGTAACAACCAAAGTGTACTCGAACATTGCCACAGAGATGATGTAATACAGATGAAGTGTTCAAAAATGCTAAACAATTGTTAGCTAAGAACAGCTGGTTATACCACGTGGGACAAGTGAGCTTGAGAAAAGTATATGAATCATGTAGATCCATAGGAGTCACGTCGCGTGACATAGGGCGCAAGTGGTGCACATAGAGTTAAAATATTGATACGTAGGACAACGAAAAATTAATGTTAAAAATTATCAGTTATGCGTGATGCAAAGCAATCTATTGCTGGGTTGAGATTGTAGATAAGTACAGCCTGAATCGCGTTAGAAGGTTGTATGTTGCCACGATCAGGCGGTTTGATAAACGGTTTCAACCTATCTATGCTTACCGATGTAGGTGTCGCACCTTGTATGATAATAAAGTATTTCGGTTGGCTGAGCAAAATCGGGTAAGGTCCGTTATATTTTCGTTGTAGTGGTGAAACAGCAGCGTTGTTACAAACGAGTACTCCCCTGCAGCATTGGAGCTGCGGGTGACCGATGGTTAGACGAGGCGTATGTCTCGGATACTGTTCAGACATATTACCGAAATGAAGTTGGAATCGGGAAGCTTTGTATAGTGGGTCATCCTGTGCTGTTAGTAGACGTGAGAGCTGACTAGACAGGCGTAGATCCATGCAATACAAGAGTTGTGATGCAGACTTTTTAATAGATTCACAAGTACGGGACCGCATGGCAATTAGATATTAAGGTAGTGCATCGACCCAGTTGTCATACATCGACAAGGATGCTAAAGCAGATTTGAGTTCCCTACGCTTTCTTCCTACCATACGGTTAGATTGGGGATAGTAGGCAGTGGTCTGGCGTAAGGTGCATCCCATGAACCACAAGATTGTTTTAAAACGACCCAATGGGAAGCAAGTGCCTCTAACAGTGATGACCTCATTAGGAACACCATAATGAGATAGCCATGCAGAGATAAAACTGTAAGTGACTTCATCTGCAGAAATGGTGCCAAGAAGTAATGCCGCAGGCCATCATGTAAATCTCTTTTATAGTTCAGAGATAACTGAAACCTTGAACATTTGTCAGATGAACTGTCGATGTGGATGATGGCTAGGCGTAAAGTGTGCAATGTGATTTTTTTTATGACAAATGGCACACAAGGAGACCCATTGTGTAGCATTTTTCCTAAGCCTTTGACCCCAGAAACGATATGTAAGAAGTCGGACAGTTGCCTTGATTCCTGAGTGAGAAATTGAGTGAATTGAGTCGAAAACTATTCTCTGAAGTTTGTTCGGCAGAACTGGCTTTTTGGGCTGTGTACCCGTGAATTAAATAATAGGTAAGCCTTCCCAGAGTCGGCATACGAACATGATGTGGTGACGGGCTACTGATCTTTGAATGTGAATGTATGCCCGTTGTTCTGTTTGCAGGAGGGCTGGCGTTAGTGCAAGTTCCTTGGGTGTCATGAAGTTGACGTCAAAGGTGGTTTTTGCTAGGCCTTTGACATGGAAAGTGCGTATGCAATAATGTTTTGTTTGCTCTTGTCATGAAAGATATCAAATTGCTATTCGCTCAGATGTGGCAGCTGCCTTTCTACCCTGGCAGGGTACTTGGCGATAGTTAAAGTCGCGTTTCAAAGTGCGCTAACTAATGATGTAAGATCTGTGTAAACAAAAAATCTGCTGCTGCCAATGATGTCGATAAAGTAGCGCACTGCGTCGTGGATGGCGGGGAGTTCTGAAACGAAAGTGACCTATATCGTTTCTATTAGTTGGAGAGTACGCGAGTAAAATTTGATAGGCTTCCAAACTCCGTCGATTTCTTGTTCCAACGTGGCTCTAATAGCAAATTGAGAAGCATCTGTCGTGAGTAGAAATTGTTGTTGAAAATCTGGATGCGTCAGCATTTTAACATTTGCTAAAGTGTTGATGGCGAGTCGAAGTAATTCCTCGTCTTCAGATGAACAAGAAATGATGTAGTTCCTGCTAAGTCCTCTTCGATTCCAAAGGTGTCTACACAACGGATAAAGTAGTCTTGGTAGACCGCGAATGAACTTGCAATAATGTTTAAGGATTCCCAAAATTTTCTGCAGCTCACTTGAAGTCTTTGGTGACTTGAAATTTTTGATTGACTTTTGCCTTCGACGGCAAAGGTTGAATACATTGTGGCGCGATATGATTCCCCAGGGAAATCCACGGATGTATTTGCAACCTTCGTTTTGTCACAGTTGATCTTGAGTCTGTGGTTAAATAAGTGTGAGAGGACATTTCGTAAATGATTGGCATGAGATTCTAAGTCTGGACTGAAAACCATTATGTCATCGAGATATGACATACAGTAAGCGGCATCGTCGCTAAGTATGTTGTCCAAGAAACTTTGAAATGTCTGTGTGGCACAATTGAGTCCAAAAGGCATGTAGGGATATTCGAAAAGGCCAAATGGAGTGATGACCGCAGTCTTTCAATACCTTCTGGCGCTAACGAAATGTGATGGTAGGCTTGTCTGAGGTCAATCACTGAGAAGAAATTGCTGCCGTTGAGATTTTTTAAGTAAGGTGTTAATATTCGGAGTGGGATATGCATCAGAATTTGTCACTGAATTTAACTTGCGTTAACCACCGCAGGCTCGGTAGGACCCGTTTGATTTGGAGACTAAGTGCAGTGGTGTCGCCCATGATGGTCTGATGATTCCCTCTTCCAACAGCTTTGAAAACTCCTCTTGGGCAGCTTTCAGTTTAGCAGGGGCCAGTGGTCACTTCTTAAGTGCAACAGGCTGTCCTTCTGTGACGATATGGTGCATCGTGTTGGAGACTCGTAGCTCTGACTTGATGAGATCGAAAAGCGACTTGTAATCTCGAAGAGCTGCTGATATCTCTGCTGAATGATGCACTGGGGTTGTCTGAATGACCTGTAACTCAAAACGCTCGGAGGCAAGTGTCCAAAAACTTTGCGCAAATCCGGTGGATGGTTCAATGATCTTTTGATTGGCAAGATCAACAATGAGTCGAAATTTCAAAAGGAAATCAAGGCCTATTATGTTGTGTGAGAACTTGGCGACGATGAATTTGTGAGTAAATTTACGCCGTAAACCTATGTTGAGTGTGCGATATCGGTTGCCATAAGTAGATATGGGCTACCCTGTAGCTGTTGCAAGTAGAACGCCTAGCGACATCTCGGCCATTGATTCACCCTTGATAACTGAGACAGCTGCACCTGTGTCTGCGATGAATTCTTCGCCAGTTCTGAAATCAAGAAGATGCAGAAGTTCGTTGGGCTGTTTGGCCGGGTCATGCAACCAAGTGATTGCGACTGACGTCAGTTTGGCTGTCTATGTGGCATATTTGGTGTAAACGAAAAAGTCGACAGGAATGTCAAATTGTAAGTGATTGCTTTCTTGTGGCGCCGTTGATGCCGTTGGTGCGCAGAAAGTACGATTCCCAATACTGATGCTCCACTGCGCCTGTTTTCCGTTGAATTTCCCGGCAACTATGGAAATTGGCATTCTTTCGGTAATTCTTCTGACTGGCGGAGACAGACTTGACATGAATAAAAACCTCTGGGGATTATAGAACCACTTTTTTTGAGCATATGTGTTAAAGGATTGTGGGGATCTAGATCGCCGCTTAATGTTATTATGTATTTTTGGTGTAAAATTTGGTCGAGCATTCACCTGATTTAGCTCGGATTTTACTTTGGACAATCCTTCTAGAATTTTAGCCATGTTAGCTACTGTTCTCTCTAAAGAGGAGATCCTATCATTCTGCGAGGAAAGACAAAAGGATGACGAGTTTAACTTAGGTTCCGAAACCCGAAATTCTAATTCGCATCTCTCAGATAAGTCATCTATAGAGAGAGCGTTGGAGAGCTCTCTGGTGAACAATTTTAGTGACTGTGTAAGATTGTTAATGAAAACAACCTTAGCCTCATGATCAAAAATATTGGTTTTATACCAGCGTTTCCGCAATTCTCTTAAAATCTCAATGGGGCCAAGGTTTGGCATGTCTATCTGCGCATATTTATTTATTATTTGCTCAGTTTCAGTGGAACACAGCAAAGATTCTACTTCGTTTTGAAGGCCCAAAATAGGATTGGGTAGTTTCCTAATGGCTTCAGGCTTCAGAAAATTTCGTTGCTGCAATTCGGAAGGTAGTTTATCGAAAACCTTTGACAGTTTTTGATGACTGTCATAATCTGGAAACGGGGAGAAAGCGGAGTCTACGCGCATAAAGAATAGTTCGCTATCTCCATCCCAAACAGGAATATCCATATCTAAAATTGGACCTGACATTCTTACACTCTTACGGGATCTTAAAAGCATAAATGTATAAGCAAGATGAAATGTATAAAAAGACTTAAAATGAAACGCTTACTTCGATATCTGCTTTCACAGTTGAAACAAAATCTTCCGCAGTTGAATCGGTTTTGAATAAGCACAGAACACATGAAATTAGTTCTTGCACAAAATCAAAAGTCACAGTTCTGCACTTTTGTACCGTCAATAATGTTCTTTCAGAAATCAAAAGTCACAGTTCTGCACTTTCGTACAGTCAATAATGTTGGTTCACAAAATCAAAATAAAATATTCTGCGTACACATTCCAATGTGGCACACGAGATCACGAAGGCGTACAGTTTTGTACGTAGGAAGAAAATTTCGAATTGAACACCTTCCCTCAAAAAAATTCCCAATACTACGGGATCTTAAAAGCACAAATTTATAAGCAACATGAAATGTAATAAAAGACCTTAAAAGAAACGTTTACTCATAATCAGATTCCACAGTTTAAACAATATCTTCCGCAGTTGAATCTGGCGTGATGAGTACAGAACACAGATGAAATTAGTTCTTTCACAAAATCACCAATCACACTTCTACACTTTCGTCCAGTCAATCAGTCACAAAATCAAAAAATTCTCGGTACACATTCCAGTTTGGCACCCGAGATCACCAAAATGTACAGTTTTGTACGTAGGAGAAACTTTTTGAATAGAACACATTCTCTAAAAAATTCCCAACAAAAAATTGCTCACAAGACCTCAATTTTAGAAAGATTATCAACCAGAGTAAAACGTGGTATATGCAAATGTACCACAAAAAAGGGAAAGAAACAGTCGATTGTATTTATACCAAAGGTTTTGTGATTTGTTAATAAGTAAAAAAACAGTATTGTTCTCGGTATCCTGGCGTGGTCGCCAATTCTGTAAATGCCCCAGGCCCAAGTAAATGTCGTACGACGTTACAAAGTCAATTAGGAGCCAAGGATGGCTGAGAGGTAGTACTGTTGTGGGGTCCGTATTATGGCCAGTATTGCGTTCTCTGGCAAATGCCGAGAAAGTTAGTTAGTGTATCAGTGTCTAGCAATACTCCTAGACACTTGTGACCAGCTCAAGTTGACTGGGTTGTTGTTCCTTCTGTTGTGGCGTTGACATCCGTGTCAAGTGAGTAGCTGAGTAATCTCGTCGAAGATCTGCAGTAACTGGCACAGTTGACGGTCAACGAAATAGATGTTGCTCCATCTCACTAGTTAGGAAGCAACAAGATTGGCGTGAATAAATTTGCCGATGTGTGTGAAGCAATTCAAAAAATCAGCGTAGGTGAAGACAGCAGACAGCGCGCACTCGTAGCGTGCAGTAGAAGACGACCGCGACAACTGACCGGAAATACAATTAAACAATATTTGATTGCGCGGGTGGTGGTAACAATTATTTAAACCAAGTGAAAGAGCTTAAAGTAAATACCAATCCCATTGTATTTAACCAGTCGTCGAACAACATAACAAAACTACCGCCAGCCACAACGCACTGACGCGTTTCGACCTTCCATGATCATCATCAGAGTACGACGGCAAACTGACTATCGAGGATCAAACCGCATTGAATATATAAGGAAATCAAATTTAGATATGCGGCTCTCACCTCTAGCAGTCTTGCATACATTGAACTTGACTGGAAATGTCGGCTGCACAATTTCTATGCAGTCACGAACATTAATTGTTTGCAGCTTTCGCCACATATACATATATAAACAATACAATTTAACAATAATTGATTGCGCGGGTGGTGGTAACAATGCTTTAAATCAAGTTTGCGAGCTTGAAGTATACACCAACCCCATTGTATTTAACCAGTCTACGAACAACATAACAAAACTACCGCCAGCTGCAACGCACTGACGCGTTTCGACCTTCCATGATCATCATCAGAGTACGACGGCAAACTGACTATCGAGGATCAAACGGCATTGAATATATATGGAAATCAAATTTAGATATGCGGCTCTCACCTCTAGCAGTCTCGCATACGTTGAACTTGACTGGAAATGTCGGCTGCACAATTTCTATGCAGTCACGAACATTAACTGTTTGCAGCTTTCGCCACATAAACATATATAGGCAATAAAATTTGACAATAATTGATTGCGCGGGTGATGGTAACAATTATTTAAATCAAGTTTGCGAGCTTGAAGTAAACACCAATCCCATTGTATTTAACCAGTCGTCGAACAACATAACAAAACTACCGCCAGCCGCAGCGCACTGGCGCGTTTCGACCTTCCATGATCATCATCAGAGTACGACGGCAAACTGACTATCGAGGATCAAACCGCATTGAATATATATGGAAATCAAATTTAGATATGCGGCTCTCACCTCTAGCAGTCTTGCATACATTGAACTTGACTGGAAATGTCGGCTGCAAAATGTGTAAAAATGGTTAAGGCATGTAAATCAAGTTAATCCAGTGTTTGAACATAGAGACACATAAATCCATTGCATGATTTCCTGCGTATTGTTAATTACAATTAAATTTGCAGTTCAAGAAATCTCAATTTAAACTGCTTGAAACTAACAAAGATTGTTGCTAAAATCACAGTTGAGAGAAATATTGTGTAAAAACCAGAGTCAGACTATTTGACCTTAAGGAGAACTATATTAGTCAAAATTGAATATCGTTGGGTTATAACGCGTAGCCGAGTGTTACAACTAAACGTAGACGTATGAAATATATTACATAGTAGCGTTGAAACAGAAGAAACAAATTCATCCGTGTTCCTTAGGTGTAAGCTTTCAAAATCAAACATTTCACTTAATTCTCGGAAAAGATATTAGCTAATTCTTGAACACTGCACGTGTTCATTCTCCAAAGATAATTTTTGACATTTGCTACTCACATTGTTAGTTAAATAATATTTTGAGACCCAAATCTTTAAATTAATTAACAACAAATTAACTATGTAAGTTAACCGCTTACACTTCTTTATAGACATGATCTTAACAGTCCAATCCTCTAGTTGTTTTGTTTATAATTTGGTTTAAATCATGATTAAAGAATAGATTGATTTTTTCGCAGTCTTGCATTTTATTAAAATTGCCTAATACTACAATATAGCGATCAAAATCCAAAATATATGGAAAATAATTACGAAAAAATATATTATCATTTGAACTGGCATGCGGAGGTCTTTAGACCGCCTTTAATATTAAATTATCAATTTGTATAGTTATATGAACAATTATAGCATTTTGTTTACTAATATAAAACAGTTTTGCATTTAGCAAAGACTTACTATAAATAAGAATTCCTCCACTAATCTAATATAGATTTTATGACAATCAAGGTGAAGAATTATAGAGACATTCCATAGTAAAAAAGTTAAATTCTTATAATTTAATTAACATCTATATCGCTTATTTACTTTGGTGAACAAATTAATGTAAAATTCGGCATGAAATAATTAGCTATCAGAATATGTTACTGAATAGGTTTGATGTGGGATCAATCAACGAGTAAAAAAATTATATGAATATATAAAAGATGAATAGGCAAATAAATAATAATGAGGTTAAAATAAAGCTGATAAAATTAACACAGATTATACATAAACATTTTGTCATTCAGTTAGCTGAGCATCTTAAATACTTTACACTGAATTGACTGAAAAGTCACTCTGACTACCTGCCCTACAACAACTTCCTCCTCGTCGGTAGAAAAGGCTGATAAACCGTAATGCACAGCTAAAACTAAGCCATGGCTCAATATCGTCGATCATTTTGATTATCCATCATCAGCCGTCATTACGTTGATCAATAGCAGGCGCCCAATAATAAACAGTGTGCAGCTGGCTTCTTCTCCAGAAATTTAATCATAGCAATACTTAGCGCACAGCTAATAAATATTCCGACATCTATAAAAAACAATCATTACGTTGCAGATGACTTTTTTTTCGGAGAAATCATCCTGTCAATTTTGGGTGGATGGATTTTAACTTCATCCACTTCTTTTAAAAAGACAAATCGTTCATACCAATCATCAGGTTTTTTCTGCTGTACTTTTTCACTACTAAAATTTTTATTTAATTCTTAGAATATTATTTGCTTCACCGCCTTTTACAAATTAACAATACCTACCAACATATTTGTGCGTCTATTCATTACAACGGACATTAATAATTAATTCTTAGCAAATGATTATTGTCTTCGCCGCCACGTATAAAATGACAATATCAATAATTATTTTGTCGTTCGATATTTTCACAAATAGTTGTCTTCCTTTTTTGCCTATTGATGCTGCTTATTGAACGGTAGTAAACACAACCAGTATTATTGTTTTTTATATTGTTTACGCGGAGACAAAGCAAATAACCGTCCGTTAAGAATTAATTATTTATCGTCGTTGAGAAGAAACTAGCAGAAGCAACGTGGTGATTGCTGTTGATGTTACACGGGAAGAGAATAACTGGCTAAGTTTTACTTCCGTTCGATGATCGCTGATAATTGAAGATCCACCGCCCTCTTGTTGACACTTATGATATTAAATAGTTTACATGGTGAAAGAAGTTAATCATCCGTCCTCTCAGAATGTATGCGATGAGTTCTTTGAGAACACAGTCAATAACAGAATTGTTATTTTATACGCGGTGGCGAGGCAAATAACCATCCCTAAGAATTACTGATTACTTTTCGTTGAGAAAAATAAAAATGCAACTCTGGTGGTTGGTATTCATTGAATTGAGCACTTTGAGGAAAGTGACGTAGCACCACTCTCGTGGTAGGAATTGGTAAATTTTTACGTGGCGCTGAGACGAATAACAGTGCGCCCCAAATGAATATGATGACTTCTTCAAGGAGAGAGTCAGCGCCAACATGATTACTTGTATTCGTATGCCATACTCGCCGATTAAGTTATAAGTTGTGTGTTGACTACTGATATGATGAAATTTTGTAACGAGAAGCAAGCAGTACATTGATCATTTGTGTTACAAGCTCGGCGATTGGTAATTATCTACGTAATGACGACCGATGGTGTATAATCAAATTTATCAAAAAATGAGCCATTGTCTAGATTTAGTTACTCATTTCGGCTTATCAACTTTCTATGCCGATGAAAGGAAGATACAGCATTGCGGCTAGACATAATAAATGTCTAGCTTAATCGGTATATATATGTTTATGTCGGCTTTATTTAATCATCTGCTGTCAAATTATGCGCATATTTTGCTTTTGTTATATATTTAGAGGAAGATATTTCGTCCGACAAAATTAAAGTCACATTTATTGACAAATTTAAACCACCTTGGCTAATTGAAAAGAATATTATTTAAAAAGAAGTTATTCGTTTATTTTCTGGAACATTCTTTGTTCAAATACTTGACAGTATATATATTTTGAGCATTATTTAAACGGGCATCAGTTCAAATTATTGACAGATCACAAGCCGTTGATCAACATACTTGTTAAAACAGCGAGGCTTAATTACTCTCGCAGGGTGAATTCCCAAATAACCCGGTTTTCAGAGTTCGATTTCACTATGTCTCATATTGCTGATAAAGATTATGTGGTAGCCGATGCACTTAGCAGACCGAATGTAGCAGATATCGAGATTATATATCAAGGTCCATTGAAGAATCTAGATGATTCTCCAAACAATTTAGTAAATCAAATCGAGGAAGCGCAAGAATTGTATGCCTTTACGTTAGTTTTGTCGCAAGCTCCTGAGTGACAAGGGGTTCTTATGCGAAACGTCAAGAAATCAACCACGACAATATGTGCCGTTGGAGTTACGTGCCAAAATGATCCAACAATTGCACGATATGGGATATCCATCCATAAAAGCCACTATTCGATTAGTTAACGACAGATACGTGTGGCCGCACATGTCTATAGACATACGGGTATGGGTAAGAGCCTGTGACAAGTGTCAAAAGTATAAGGTGAGGAGACATATCAGAACCGAGTTACAGAATATTGGGATATTAACTGGACGGTTCAGACATGTACACATAGACATTGTCGAAATGCCTGAAGCCAACGGTTAAAAATATTTTCTAACAACGGTAAACTATTTTAGTGGCCAATTCGAAGTAGCAATTTTGAAAGATATGACAGCACACGAAGTCTTGTTCGCGTTCCTACATAATTGAATATCGCGTTATGGTGTTCCAGAAAGAGTCACTAGTGATCGTGGTAGTCGTAAGATCTCTCAATATTATGGGAACAAACATATTGCATACTAGCGCATAAAATCCACGAGCGAAAGGGATGGTAGAAAGGCTGCATCGTGAACTGAAAGCTGCTTTAATGTGTACAATTAGAACAAGTTGGATATACGATCTTCCTATAATATTACTTGCCATGCGCAACATATATAGAACGCAATTAGGAATTTTAATAGCAGAATTGGTATATGGAGAACAATTAAGCTTGCCTGGAGATCTTCTAATGGAAACTCGAAGTAGTCTTGGTTGGGCTTCTAGCTATGTCGATTGGTTTGTAGGAGCACTTAGAGATAGGATGTGTTGTTTGACTAGAAAAGAAAAAACCAAGTGCTATGTGTCCTCTGATCTAAGATTGGCTTCGCATGCTTATGTAACTAATGAAAAAAGTCTGACAATATTTTACAAAGGACCATGTAAGTTCAAGCGGATGACAGATAAAAATGTCTTCATAGAGGTAAATGGTATTAAGGATTGTGTTACTTTGGATCGTAGCATTCCTCAGTTTATATGGATTGATGATAGGACTGAATTACCAGATGAGTTGAGTGACCATATTTCCATGGACGATTTTGATGTGTGCAATCCAATTACGCAGGTACCTAATTCAAAGCTGCAACTTTTGCAAGACGCTTTATTGAACACATCGACAACATGTTCTACCAAGTTACAAAATCATAACGTTCTGTTAGCGTCAGGTGAATTAGCAGTGCCAGTGACAACTGTACAGGGTGCGATGTAGATGTCAGGGGCGCCATTATGCACAACTCGTTCAGAAAGAGTACAATGTCAGCCAAAGAAAAATGATCACGTCTATTATTAGCCGTCTTTTTTTAGAAAGTGGTGTATGCAGTGGAAGATATTTCTTGTGACAAAATTAAAGTGACATTTATTAACAAATTTAAACCACCTTGGTTGATTGAAACGAATATTATTTAAAAATAAATTATTCGTTTATTTTCTAGAACATTCTTTGTTTAAATACTTAACACTATATATACTTTTGAATTGTGCGTAATTTCAGTTTTGGTAATCTGTACCTGACTGGCCTGATTTTCCTTGGCAAGCAACATTTGTTTCGTTTCTACACAATTCTCGATTTTCACAATATAAGCCTGCTACCATTTTGTCTTTTGAATCGTACATATTGGGTACGTTCTGGAACGGGTAATTTAATAATTCTGTTTTTATCGTCTTATTTCTTTCGAGGTTATTTTAACGGGTATTTTGCTACGTAAGAAGTACACAGTCCGTTGCCTAAAACTAAGTTATCAAAATTAATATTTAAGTTCGACCAACATGGAAGCTAATATTATGTTTTAGGACACAAGCAAGTTACCTCAAGATATAGCAGGCATGAACTTAATAGATGTGAACGCGAATTCTAGACTATCAGACTCAAATGGCTATATTAAGACTGAAAACGATTTGGCATCTATAAGGATCTCATCTACTAATAGTTATGGAGCCTACACAGATAGATATATTTGCTTTTTTTTATTGATTGCACACAAAAACTATTTCGCTTTATTTCTAAAGAGCCAGTGACTTGATGTAGATTTGTACTTTATTGGGACTTTGCTGACAAAAGAAATATAAATTATAATTAGGTTTTAATAATTTAACATTATACTATTTTGCGTGTACTTTAATTAAGCGATTTCCCTATTATTTGTCCCGTTAGTTCAGCGTGGAAGCTATCCGTATATTTGGGTGACGTTTTGACTTAAATTTTAAAATTTTAATTGATTTATTACACCATTTATAAAAATTTAATCGAAACAATTGTACAGTGAGTCCATAAAAACCACCAATTTAAAAAATATTTCCCTGTCTTTAAATTCCATTAATGAAACCCATAGAAGATATTTTTGCTTTCATTGAGTCAGTGGTATTTGTTTAGACTGATTAGGTGGAGGGAATGGGCATGCAGTACAGAAGGAAGACTACGAGTATGGGTCGACTATAGGATGATGGAACATTTCGTGGTGGCTCAACAAGCGTGGGTTACTACAGAGAAATCTAAATAATGACAGTAAGCCACGGTGTAGGATTATTTAGCGGGGTAGCTATCTAGTTCGTGATGTTTCACCCTTCCTACATTTAATTGGTAGCTGCTGTTGAGATCCGTCATATGATCAATTCCCGGCCTTTTCCTGATGGATGATGTGAAAAGGCTAATTCGAATGATCACATATGTATTGTACACAATGTTGCATGGGAAATTCATAGTTAGTCCAAAATGACCTTGCTCAAAGGGCAATAAAACGAAATATTGTCAACAAAATTGAATGTCTTATACACAAGTAATTAGCAATTCAGAGTTAAACAAAATTGTCCGTGCTCTAGACGGCAGCAAAACGATATACAGTCAGCACAAGTAATGAACCATTCACAAACGTCTGAATTGTGATGAATACATGTAACCGATTGAAAAATATGTGATAATATAAATGAAGTCACTGGTAAAAGTTGTCACTGATGATGGATAGACGAAAATCGTGTAAAAACTTCACAAATAATTAATCCACTGTTTGCTATTGTTTTAAGTTATTTAATTATAATAATCCATTGTACTCTGAAATTCTGATACGTAGAATCATATACGAACAGTAAATCACTTGTATGAACTGCGAATAATTCAAAGAAGAAGAGTAATTCCACTATGGCACTATAGTCCACGGCATGTTCCCTGCGTATTGCGCGCGGGTGTGTATATTTAATAAACAAAACCCTATTAATTACAAATAAAATTACAGTTCAAGAAATCTCAATTAAAACTGCTTGAAACTAACAGAGATTGTTTCTAAAATCACAGTTAAGAGAAATATTGTGTAAAAACAGAGTTAGATTATTTGACCTTAAAGAGTACAATATTTATTTAAATCAAGTTTGCGAGCTTGAACTAAACACCAATCCCATTGTATTTAACCAGTCGTCGAACAACATAACAAAACTATCGCCAGCCGCAACGCACTGACGCGTTTCGACCTTCCTTGATCATCATCCGAGTACGACGGCAAACTGACTATCGAGGATCAAACCGCATTGAATATATATGGAAATCAAATTTAGATATGCGGCTCTCACCTCTAGCAGTCTCGCATACATTGAACTTGACTGGAAATGTCGATGATGATCATGGAAGGTCGAAACGCGTCAGTGCGTTGCAGCTGGCGGTAGTTTTGGTATGTTGTTCGACGACTGGTTAAATACAATGGGATTGGTGTTTACTTCAAGCTCGCAAACTTGATTTAAAGAATTGATACCACCACCCGCGCAATCAATTATTGTTTAAATTGTATTGCCTATATATGTATATGTGGCGAAAGCTGCAAACAGTTAATGTTCGTGACTGCATAGAAATTGTGCAGCCGACATTTCCAGTCAAGTTCAATGTATGCAAGACTGCTAGAGGTGAGAGCCGTATATCTAAATTTGATTTCCATATATATTCAATGCGGTTTGATCCTCGATAGTCAGTTTGCCGTCGTACTCTGATGATGATCATGGAAGGTCGAAACGCGTCAGTGCGTTGCAGCTGGCGGTAGTTTTGTTATGTTGTTCGATGACTGGTTAAATACAATGGGATTGGTGTTTACTTCAAGCTCGCAAACTTGATTTAAAGAATTGTTACCACCACCCGCGCAATCAATTATTGTTTAAATTGAGTACAATATTTGTCAAAATTGAACATCGTTGGGTTGTAACGCGGAGCCGCGTGTTACAACGGATTGAATTGGAAGATTTAAATGACGATAATAGTAATTCAGAAGAGATAGCTAGATTAGATGAAGAATTGTTGAATATTTTGTCTTTGTTAATAACAGTCCCATCCTTAATATAGGAATAAATTATTCTGTTAAAGCTAAATGAATACGTTGATCATGATTTTTTATCTGGGATAAATTTGCCAACTAAAAAACTCCAGAAACGGAGGTGATATTTTGTTCTTTTTAATTCTGCATTTAATAATGATCACCGAATAGATTAAGGATATCACAGTTAAGAAATCTGTTAAATTATCCAAGAACCACTTTATACACGTGGTAATGAAATGCAATTTGAAAAATATCACTAAAATGGGTATTTTCAATGATGCATGTAAATGGTCGTCCTTAGACCGCAGTTAAATTCAATGTATCAATTTGAACAGAAACAAAATAAAAATCATAACTGTGATTATATTTATAATTAAAATGAGAAATATCTATTTTGAGTCAAACCACATATGATCAATCAAATATAATGAAATACGCTATATATACAGTATAAAAAAATTATTGCGCTTATATGAAAGTCGATGTTTTTGAATTAAAAATTGAATTAGGAAAATTTGCTCTGATTCAAACTTTACATTATCTTTTGAAAATAGTCCATTAAATGAAGTTATATTGTAGGAGGTTTTGTAGATGTGGAGGTTAATTTAATTGTTTGAAATCAATTAACTCCTTATATAAAAATAAATCAAATTTTATTTTTGAACATTAGATGTTATAGCTGGTTTCGTAAAAATATATTGTATTTAAAAAAAATGTTCATATTGTCGAAGTTCTTGACTTGTCTTGTCGAAGGTTAAAAGGGAGTTTTTTTATATGAGTTGCTGGATTGCACAAGCGGAACACTACGTGGTTCCATCTCTGATATCTTTGCTAATAAATTATTGAAATCCACTCATCTATTGTTCTTATTATTCATCAGTGAGAAGAATGTCAAATTTGCTCCAGGTCACCACCGTATCGTTCTGTAATCTGTGGATATCAGCGTATCCTGGTAAGCTTAATTAATATAATATATAAATTGCAAGTAAATCTTATTCGAATATTATTGGCTGGTTTATTGAATATTGAGGATACAGAGCAATTAGCAAGTGGACTTAAGTAACGTAATTTAAAAGATAGTTCAGAGGAGCCTAGGTGTTCTAAATTAGATGACCAAACCGCATATATGTATTATCCGGGCCTGGCATCTCAGAGGCTCTCTTATGGTAGTGACCAAAGGGCCTCTACAAAAAATGGCAACCGCGCCAGGATACTTTATACGGAAAGAAGTGCTGTAGATGATCGCTTTTGCCGCAATTCTATGGATAACAATGTTAAGAGTTTTATTTCCAAGTTTTGTATTATTATAATTGAAATGTTATGCACTAGATCTTCAAATTAGTTAACATTACATACAATCAATTGCTAGTCATGGTTCTCAATTTTTGCATAATGTTACACTCGAATTATACCTTAATTGTTCCTAATTTGATGATGTATATATTATTCTTTTCAGTCGAACTTTCTGATATTGATATATTGTATTGTACAACTAGTGAGATATACCTATCTACATGAGATGAATTGCACAATTATTGTGATGTGATAATTATTTTAATATATATTGTACAATTTCCAATTTTATTATTTGATGGAATATGTGTGGTTTGAATCCAAATAAAGATATTCTATTCTATTCTATTCTATTCTAAGCTTAATATGTATAAACCAGACAACCATTCTGAATGGGTCGAAGAAGCAAAATTTTATTTTAAACTAAAACGAATGACCGACCCTATAGAAAGGTTTGCCTCGGCCTGGTGGTGCTTACCTGAGCCATTAAAAAAGAATCTATTTAGACTCAGGAAATTTGTTTCTGAGAACGAACCGGCAAATGCATTTGAGCTTCTAGTCGAAGAACTCCATGGACGATATCAACCCGAGAGGATTGAACGGATGACTGACTTGTTACGTCAGGAAAAGATGGGAAATCAACTTCCATCTGAATTTTATGAAAGACTTATTTCAAAATCCATCGGGCTTGATATATCTGAGGAAGTTATAAACAGTATATTTGTAGCAGAATTGCCTGCTAGACTAAGAGCCACCTTGGATGTCTATGATACATTGGAACTAGAGTGGCCAAAGAAGCTCAAAGGGTTGGACAAAGTGTATCGTCAGAAGGAACCTAAGGTGTATGCAGTAACAGCAGATTCACGCCTGGAGCAGCAACTGAGATATCTCTTAGAGAGACTCCTGACTGTAAAGAATTAATTAAGTACCCTCCACAGGTATGTGGGTTGGTTAAAAAACAATAAGGAAAGTTCCAACAGAGGTAGGGTAAATTCTCGGAGTCAAAGTTCAAATTCCAAGCATCGGAAAGGGGAATCGCGTGAGGATGTACAAGGACCACGCGACTGGTGCATTTCGCATCATAAATACGCCGAGTTTGGAAAGTGTCAGGAGGAGGGGTGCACGTTTCCAAAGTTGGGTGGTCCCCAATGAAAAGGAAGTAGTCTTCCTGTAGCCGGGTCTAAGCTTCCGGAAAACTAGTGAAGACCTCGCTAATAGGAGCCGTAGGGAGAGTTGCGCATGCAAGGCTCCAAGGTATGCATATTCGAGGCATATTGAAATCACTGAAGTCAAGTTCGGAAGCTTCGATGGAAGAAACGCGAGGTAATAATGTTCGTAAATCTGTAAGATTTCAACTGGAAGGTAATTTTAAAAAGGTTGCTGGTTATAGCAACATTAAGTTCGTTATAACAGATGACTTAGCGGGTTAAACTTCTTAATAAACACGGCTGCGGAGGTGAGCATAGTTCGATCCGATGTGGTGGAAATAGATAGCCCCACATTCGATTACCAACTATGGGCTGCTAATGGAAGTCCAATTCAGGTTAAGAGGGTTAAAGAATTGTCAGTGACATTGGGGAAGAAATCTCCATTTACATGGATTTTTCTGGTCGCTAATATAAAGGATAACATCATTGGGATAGACTTTTTGATCTATTTTAATCTCGCTTTAGATCCCAAATCTAAGACCATTGGAAAAGGCACTGTGATAGTGACTTATGCTGAGACTTGGACCTCAGTAGTTAGGTCAGTCAGACTACCCAGACCCGTCGTCGCCGATGACTTGATGGATGTCATCGAGAAACACCTGGCCGTGTTTCTATCATTCAATGCTAAGCGCAAGGGTTTAAAGACAGGCATAGAACACCAAATCGAGTTGGTGGAGCCACTACCCTGTTCACCAAAGGCTCAATCGTTAGCACAACATAAGCAGCGGGTTGCTATTAAAAAGTTTAAGCGGTTGAGAGAATGAATTTGTAGGCGTTCAAATTCCAACTTTGCATCTCCAATAGTGGTTGTTCCCAAACCTGAACCAGGTAATTGGAGGGTTTGTGGTAACTATCGACTATTGAACTCAGTAACAAAAGGTGATTCGTATCCTCTACCGAACCAGAGTACTTTCCTCAGGGATATAATGGGGTATGAGGTATATAAAACGTTAGATCTGCAGAAGGTGTACTAACAATTACCTATGGAGGCATAATCTATACCGCCCACAGCAGCGCGATTCCCTGGAGGAGGATCGCATGAATTCTTATGTATGCCTTTTGGTTTGAAGAATGCAAGTCAGACATTCCAGCGTCTGACGGAGGAAGTTCTTCAAGACTGTCCATTTGCTAGAGTGTATATAGATAACATCATTATATATAGTCAATCTAGGGAGGGACACCGAGAGCACTTGGACGTCGTTTTGTTTAAGCTGGAACATTATGGATTGGAAGTGAAACCAGATAAAAGAACAGGATTGGTTGTTACACCGTAAAATTTATTGGACACACCATTTCCAAGGATGGAATCAAGCCCATGGAAGATAAGGTACAAGCAATCAAGGATGTGCCGGAACCCAGAACTGTACGCTAGTTGCGTAGATTTTTTGGAATGATTAGCTACTATCGTCGTTTCATACCAAGTTTAGCTGGAATTTTAGGGTCACTAACTCAACATTTAGTTCGTAAACGTAGCACGATCAATAATTCCTAGCCTATTAATTTTAGCCAAGACGACTAGACAAAATTCCAGAGGGCCAAAGATCTGTTAAGCCAAATAACCACATTAGCACCTGTGGATTGTACTAAGACGTCTGAGCTAGTCACAGATGCTTCTGATGTAGACATAGGGACAGTGTTACATCAACGGGATAATGGTATAGTCAAGCCGATTGTATTCTATAGTCGGAAACTCCAAGATCGCGAGAAGCGATATGACACACTTGGAAAAGAGTTACTATCAGTTTATTCTTCACTGCTGCATTTTGAACACTACCTAGATGGATATCAGTTTAGGATATTAACTGATCATAAACCGTTGTTAAGTAACCCTGGGAAAGCGAATAGACTTAATTATTCTCGGCGGGTGAATTCACAAATAACCCGACTCGCAGAATTTGATTTTACCAATAATCATATCTCGGGAAAAGAGAATGTGGTGGCAGATACTATCAGTAGACCAGACGTATCAGATGAAGATATGATTCGCTCGGAGTCACTCGTATGCTCTGTTTTATCTTCTAATTATTTTGTCCAGCAATTGATGGAAGCACAAAGTCTTGATCCTTTAGTAGCTGCGTTAGCAAAGCATCCTACATATACACGCAGGAAGATTGGAGATAAGTGGTTACTATGTGAAATCTCCAAGAGCCAACCTAGACCATATGTACCATTAGAATTAAGGTGTAAGGTAATTTAACAGCTGCATGAATTTAATTATCCTTCCATTAAGGCAACTATCAGGATGGTCACTGACAGATATGTATGGCCTAAGATGTCGAAAGACATAAGAGCATGGGTAAGGACATGTGCCCGGTGTCAAACTTTTAAAGTTTGGCGTCATACCAAAACTGAAATTAAAACGATTGGTATACCAGCGGGTCGTTTCATGCATGTTCATATTGATATAGTAGAAATGCCTGAGATTTCTGGCCCAAAGTATTTACTCACGATGGTCGATCGGTTCAGTCGTCAGTTTGAGGTAGCAATCCTGAAGGACATGACAGCTCAAGAGGTCTTACTTATTTTCTTGCATAATTGGGTGTCGCGATATGGTGTACCGGTAAGGGTAACTACTGATCGTGGTAGTCAGTTTATGTCTGAACTGTTTATCAGATCATTGAATACAATGGGGATAGAAGTAAGACACACATGTGCTTATAATCCCAGAGCTAATGGGATGGTTGAGAGACTGCACAGGGAGCTGAAGGCTGCATTACGCTGCACCGGTGGATCCAGTTGGATACAGGATTTGCCCATAGTTTTGTTGGCAATGCGAAACAGATACAGAGTTCAGTTAGGAACATCCATAGCAGAAATTGTTTATGGAGAGCCACTGAGGCTACCTGGAGATATTCTAATAGAAGCTCCAAGTTGTCTCGATTGGGCCTCTAGTTCAGTAGATTGGTTTGTTGGAGCATTGAGAGATAAAATGAGTCGTTTAGCTCCAACCAAAACTAAAAGTCCAAAGTCTAAATGCTATGTATCTTCAGATTTAAAGCTGGCATCTCATGTATATTTAACTAACGAGAACAGACAGAATTGTCTGACTTCGTTCTATAAGAGGCCATTTAAAGTCAATCATATGACTGATAAAAATGCATTTATAGAAGTAAATGGCACAGTAAAGTGTGTAGCACTGAATCGCTGCATTTCACAGTTTATATGGACGGAGGAGGAGACTGACGAACAGTATCCATCGATGTATTCAGAAGCTGAGGCGAGGTGTGACTCGAAAATGTGTGAGAAAAAGGAAGAGTCAAACAAATATGGAAAAGAAGTAAAGATTAAAACCAAGACAACTGAGAATATAGAATAATGCGATATGAAAATGAAACCTAGTGATGTACCATCACAACTTGTTGAAACTCGTTCGGGAAGAGTCATCAAGAAACCGAAGAATGAAGACTACATCATGTATGGTTAATCATCTTAAACATGAGGGTGTATGTAGAGGTTAAATTAATTATTGAACACCAATTAACCTCTCATATAAAAAAAATCAAATTTGATTTTAGGACATTTGACGTTATAGCTGGTTTCGTAAAAGAATAGTGTATTTTTTTTAATATTGTAAATTTTTTGCAAGTTCTTTTGTTCATATTGTCGAAGATTTTGACTTGTCTTGTCGAAGGTTAAAAGCGAGTTTTTCTATCTGAGATGCAAGATTGCATAAGCGGAACACTGCGTGGTTCCATCTCCGATATCTTTGCTAATAAATTATTGTAATCCACTCATCTATTGTTCTTATGATTCATCAGTGAGAAGAATGTCAAATTTGCTTCAGGTCACCACCGTCTAGTTCTGTAATCTGTGAATATCAGCGTATCCTGGTAAGCTTATTTAATATAATATATAAATTGCAAGTAATTTAATAATATTATGGCTGGTTTATTAAATATTGCGGATACATAGCAGTTAGCAAGTGGACTTAAGGAATTTAGTTTAAGAGATAGTTCAGAGGAACTTAAGTGCTCCAAAATAGATGATCATACCGCATATATGGATTTTCAGGGCCTGGCATCATAGAGGCTCTCTTATGGTAGTGACCAAAGGGCCTCTACTTAGCTAATGTAAGAGGTTTTGCAGGGTAGCAATCTATTTAGTGATGCTATACCATTCCTACATATGCCTGGTAGCTACTTTTGAGATCCGTGCTTATTATTTGTTCACGACCCTTTTCCGATGGGTAATGTGAGAAGGTTAAGTCGAATCATCATACGTTTTTTGTACATAATGTTGCAAAAAAAAATAAATTCACTGTTAAACAAAACGGACCGTGCTCTAGATGGCAACAAAACGATATATTGTCAACACAAGTAATTATCAGTTCACAGTTTAACAAAACGGACCGTGCTCTAGATGGCAACAAAACGATGTATTGTCAACACGAGTAATTATCAATTCACAGTTAAACAAACATCTGAATCGTGATGAATACATGTAAATGATTGGAAATATATGATGATATAAACAAAGTCACTGGTAAATATTGTCAATGATAATTGATGGATAAAAATCGTGTAAAAACAGTCTTGAAAAAACATCACAAATAATTAATTCACTCTTTGCTTTGGGTTTAAATTATTTAATTCTAATAATCCATTGTACTCTGATGTTCTGATACGTAGAATCATATACGAACTGTCAATAATTGTATAAGCTGAGAATAATTCAAAGAAGAAGAGTAATTCCACAAGGGCACTATAATCTACCGCATGTTCCCTGCGTTTTGCGCGCGGGTGCGTATATTTATTAAACAAAACCCTATTAATTACAATTACAATTGCAGTTAAAAAAATCTCAATTAAAACTGCTTGAAACTAACAGAGATTGTTTCTAAAACCACAGTTAAGAGAAATATTGTGTAAAAACAAAGTTAGATTATTTGACCTTAAAAAGCACTATATTTGTCAAAATTGAACATAGTTTGGATGTAACGCGGAGCCGCGTGTTAAATACACTCCCCCGACAATGAAAATTAGTACACAATGAAAGGGGCTAACCTCACAGGAAGTGTTATGGCTCTGTCGTAACGTTTAATCACTGATGTTGGCTCTGTCGACGCTGATTCTGCTTCCACTCTATCTCGCGGCGGCGTGACGGCTTCAGTTGGCTCTGTTGTTAGCGTAAGTCCGTGGTCAACTAAACTGTTTGGAGGTGAAATCATCGTTTCTTCGCCGCCTGAAAGGTCAACATCGTGGAACAGCGGGTCATTTGGATCAACGTCGGCCGGGGATAATCTGTGTTTGTAGACATCTTTGGCCTTGCCATTAATCTCAAAAATAATATAATTCTGACATCGATCTAACACAGGATAAGGACCGCGCTTCGGTTTGGCTAGAATTCTGTTAACCATGTCGTTGTTGACGAAGAACCATTTGCAGCTATCAAAATCTTTGCGTTTACATTTTGGATCATGTGGCTGACATGTAGGACAGATCGGCCGATTCTGAGCATTATACTATAGGTAACTGCGAAGTGAAAACAGAAATGTCCGATCGTTCATCATTATCGCAGTTTCAGAGCGTGATCGGACTAGTTCGCCAGGCAGCCGTAGATATTTGTCAAATACCATTTCAACGAAGCTACATTTGATCGGCTCTCGAGGTCTTGTACGCATTGATAGGATTACTTTCGGTAAAGACGCAAACCAATTCACTTCTGGGCTGGCCTTGAGCGCCGCTTACAGTTCCCGGTGGGGCCTTTCGACGAAACCATTTGCTCTCGGATTACAAGCCGCAGTCACGGAGTGTTTGACAACATAGTATTTCCGTAGAGCTGGGAACTCTTCGCCCAGGAACTGTGCGCCAAGATCGATTGTCACTTCAGTTAGGGCACCAAACCGAGCGAACCAATTGAGCTCTAAAACATAACTGACAGTGTCTTGCTTCATGTCTGGCAGTGGTATTGCCTCATAACATCGGAGTGGTGCGTACCCGTATTGACAATAGATAGTGTATATTGTTCGTGGCATGTAAAGTTACCATATCACCATGTTTGTGCGTGAACCGGATTTTGGGCTCTTGGATGACTTGTGGCGTACGCATTTGGAAACGGTTTTGACCAGGCTGGAACAATATGGATTAGTGGTCAAACCTAATAAGAGTAATATCAGGTTGCTCTTCAGTTAAATACCTTGGTCATATACTTTCCAAAGACGGAATTAAACCTTTGGAAGATAAGGTCCAAGCTATTAAGGACGTAACGGAACCCCGAACCGTACGCCAGTTGCGAAGGTTCTTGGGCATGATCAGCTATTATCGTCGATTCATTCCAGGTCTAGCCGGAATTCTTGGATCGTTAACAAGCCATCTCACTCGTGAAAAGAGCACGATCAAGAAGTCTTGGCCTATAAACTTGAGTCAAGAAGACCGAGAAAATTTCCAAAAGGCCAAGGATATGTTAAGTGACGTAACCACATTAGCACCTGTAGATTGGGAAAAACCTTTCGAACTAATCACAGATGCCTCAGATGTTGCATTAGGGGCAGTGCTACAGCAAAGAGATCAGGACGTAGTAAGACCGATTGGGTTTTATAGCCGTAAGCTTAATGATCCAGAAAAACGTTATGATACGTTTGGCAAAGAGCTTCTAGCAGTGTATGCCGCAGTGATACACTTCGAGCATTACTTAGATGGTCACGAGTTTAAATTATTGACCGATCGTAAGCCATTGATCAGCATACTTGGTAAAACAGCTAGGCTTAATTACTCTTGTAGAATAAATTCCCAAATAACACGGTTAGCGGAGTTCGATTTCACTGTGTCTCATATTGCTGGCAAAGAGAATGTGGTAGCAGATGCACTTAGCCGACCGAATGAAGCTGATGTCGAGCTGATATTTCAAGGTCCATTGAAAAATTTAGATGAATCAATGCACGATTTTGTTAGTCAAATCAAGGAAGCGCAAGGATCGGATCCCTTTACATTAGTATTGTCCAAAAGACCAGGATATGTTCGTAAGCTCATAAGTGGCAAGTGGTTGTTATGCGAAACATCTAGAAGTCAACCACGACCATATGTGCCATTGGAGTTACGGGCCAAGATTATCCAAGTGTTACATGACATGGGTCATCCGTCCATTAAAGCCACCATTCGATTAATCAACGACAGATACGTATGGCCGCACATGTCTAAAGACATACGGGTATGGGTAAGAGCCTGTGCCAAGTGTCAAACGTGTAAGGTGTGGAGACATACCAGAACCGAGATAAAGAACATTGGAATACCAATCGGACGGTTCAAACACGTACACATAGACATTGTCGAGATGCCTGAAGTAAATGGAAATAAATACTTGCTGACTATGGTAGATAGATTTAGTCGTCAATTTGAAGTGGCGATTTTAAAAGACATGACAGCACAAGAAGTCTTGTTCGCGTTTCTACATAATTGGATATCGCGTTATGGTGTTCCGGAAAAGGTCACTAGTGATCGTGGTAGTCAATTTATTTCAGAACTTTTCGTAAGATTCCTCAATATCATGGAAACCACTATAATACATACTAGCGCGTATAACCCACGAGCGAATGGGATGGTAGAAAGGCTACATCGTGAACTAAAAGCTGCATTAAGGTGTACTAGTGGAACAAGCTGGATACACGATCTTCCTATAGTACTACTCGCCATGCGCAACAGATATAGGGCACAATTAGGAACTTCTATAGCAGAATTGGTTTATGGAGAACCATTAAGGTTGCCTGGAGATCTTCTAATAGAAACTCCAAGTAGTCTTGATTGGACTTCTAGTTATGTAGATTGGTTTGTAGGAGCACTTAGAGACAAGATGTGTCGTTTGGCCCCGACCAAGACTAGAAAAGTTAAAACCAAATGCTATGTGTCCTTTGATTTAAAATCGGCTTCGCATGTGTATATAACTAATGAGAATAGGAAGAACTGCCTGACACCATTTTACAAAGGACCATACAAGGTCAAGAGGATGACTGACAAGAATGTCATCATAGAAATAAATGGCATTGAGGATTGTGTTACGTTGGATCGTTGTATTCCCCAGTTTATCTGGAGTGACGGTATGACTGAATTAACAGATGCGTCGAATGACCGTTCCATGGGCGAATCTGATGTGTGCAATCCCATCATGCAGGCACATAATGAAATGCAGAACTCAGAAGACGCGTTGTCTAATATAGCAAAATCTTATTCTACTGAATCACAGCATGAAAACTATTTATCGATACCCGATGGTTTTAAAGAATCAATGAACACTGTACCGGGCGAGAGGACGACGTCAGGGGCGCCAGTATGCACAACTCGTTCTGGAAGAGTACATCGTCAGCCGAAGAACTATGATTACGTCTATTATTAGCCGTTCCTTTTTTTGAGAAGGTGGTGTATGTAGAGGATGTTAAATCCTCCGCCTTATGTAAAATAACCTTGACTGATAAATTTAAACCATCATAGCTGATTGTAACGAATTTTATTTAAAAAGAATTTTTTCTTTTTATTTTCCAGAACATTCTTTGTTTAAATTCTTGATTTTAAATTGTGCGCTATTTTCAGTTTTCGAGTATCTCGCTCTGTGTCTGGTATTGTAAATTTTGATCTGCTGCATTTTCACAATTTCTTGATTAAACGAATATTTCATCATCAAATATATTGCTCCATCAATTGCCTATTTGTTATAATATAAAACAGAAAGGAACAGGAGCCTAGGAACAGGTATATTGGATTGCATCTTTAATTCAAGTTTTACATCTTTCTAGATTAATTATTGTAAGTATAGATTTAATTGTTATCTCATATATTCATGGATACCGATATTAAATTTGAGGACACAAGTAGGTTAGTGCAGGACATAGCGGACTTGAACTTAAGTGACGCAAGCAATCATATAAGCCTATCAGACTCTACTGTGAATTCTAGGACTTCCAGCGATCTGGCATCTATGGGGCTTACAGACTCGATTAGGTTAGGGGCCTCAACAGAACTCTGTGAAGGTGCTGAAGGATGAGTACAACCGTATTAAGAATAGAATGTCAAAATTGGAAACTGACGTTGATTCGTATACGGCGAAATTGGAACTAGCGCAGAAAAAATGAAACTTTAAGCGCGCAAATTGTAGAATTGACTGAGGCGCTACTTACGAAGTTAGAAAAATTACAGATAGATATTCAGCCATGGGTTGAGTTGGCTGACATAACAGTGGAAGACGACACGCCAATAAAAAATAAAACATCAGGGGAAGAAATACTAAACATATTAGCAAATGAAGTATCAGCGCGGATAAGCAAACAAAAACAGCTAATTTTATTTAATCTTGATGAAAATGCTGACGTAAAAGATGTCAAGAAATTAAACGTTCTGATCAAGGATGAGACGCATGCTGACATCGCTAAATGTTATAGGGTGGGAAAACGATCCGATCGTCCAAGAACGGTGGTTATAAAATTATTGAAGAGGCCAACGAATATGCAGATCGAGGCCATCAATAAAAAGAAAGGTAAGAATCCAAATTTTCATAGCATATATATTGGACGTGACAAAACATTTCTCCAAAGAAAGTTGGCAAAAACAAAAAGGCTGAAGAACAACCAGGAGCGGAAGCCGTCTACTTCTGACCACGATATTATAAGGAATTTATCGAGAGAAGATACAATATATAGAATATAGAATATAGAATATCTTTATTTGGATTCAAACCACACATATTCCATCAAATAATAAAATTGGAAATTGTACAATATATATTAAAATAATTATCACATCACAATAATTGTGCAATTAATCTCATGTAGATAGGTATATCTCACTAGTTGTACAATACAATATATCAATATCAGAAAGTTCGACTGAAAAGAATAATATATACATCATCAAATTGGGAACAAGTAAGATATAATTCGAGTGTAACATTATGCAAAAATTGAGAACCATGACTAGCAATTGATTGTATGTAATGTTAACTAATTTGAAGATATAGTGCATAACATTTCAATTATAATAATACAAAACTTGGAAATAAAATCTCAATAAAATCTGTTTCCGATAACAATTATCCTTGTCTTTTATTCAACCATGAGAAAGTATTATCATAATCAAAAAAAATAAAAGATATCAGCAGGATTGCAGACTTTTTCAAGTTCAGTAGATAAAGTTTTAATAGACATCTTAGATGGAGGCATTTCTCTAAGCCCCTTCGGCAATTGGTTATAAATTTTGTAGATTTTCGAGAAAGAGAATAACTTGCTCGCTACATTCCCCACAAAAGGAGGAGATATTGCCATATGTCCAGATCTAGTTCCAATTTCATGACTCTTTCTTATCGGAGTCATATAGGCACCAGTCCACTGGTTCAGATGGAAAACTTTTATACAATAACACATCCTCCGAAACCACAGAGATTGCAATGACGCAAACTGTAATCTAGAGGCGTATATAGTGCAAGAAATAGGACTAATATGTTTCACAACTTTTCTTTGTACAGCTTCTATCTTATTAGACAAACCCTTTTTTAATGGATTCCAGGTAGCGACAGCATATTCTAGTACCGGTCTAATCCATATTATATACATTTGAAGTTTTATATCACTTGATAAAATATTTCGATTTATTAGTGCCCATCTTTTCTTGGCACTGCCTACTATACTTTCAATATGTCTCTCAGCAGAAGCTGTACATTGAATAGTTATGCCTAAATCCTTAATTTCTTGCATAAGTTTAATCTCAAACACATCATTAATAACAGCATCATAAAAATAAACATAATGAAAGTTTGTTCTGTTCCCTATTTTTAAAGCTTTCGTCTTTTTATTGTTTATTCTCAGCCCTAGTGTAAACAAATATTTACTCAAATCATACAAATCTAAAGTCACATTATTTTTGGAGAATTCGACATTCTTTGGATCAATTGGGAAGATTATTTTTAAATCATCAGCGAATTTGCAAACTCGACCGTTAAGGATCTTAGTTTCCAAATTTGCTAATACAATTTTAAATAAAATTGGCCCCAAGCTTGATCCCTGTGGAACTCCACTCGTTACTCGTTTTGATTTTGATATCAAATCGTTTACTTGAATACTCATTCGTCGATTATATAGATAGTATTTAAGTAATCTAAAAATATTCGGATCAATATTCAACAAACTAATCGCATTCAAAATAGCATCAAAATATATAGAGTCAAAAGCTTTTGAGATATCTATAAATACAATTAATGCATCTAACTTATTCTCGTCTAATGTGATTACATGTTTCCACATGGAAAGCATATTAGTAGTTGTCGATCTACCTTTCGTAAAGCCATGTTGACATAAGTCAAAATCAGCCGGTAACATACGTTCTAAATGATCTAGTATCAATCGTTCTATTATCTTCAAAAACGAAGGGATAATAGAGATTAATCTATAATCACTGGCGCACGTTGGCTTACTAACTTTTGGCAACGGCTTAGCTACAATCGTTAATATATCGATTGGTAATTTCCCATTCTTCAAAATTCTATTTATAAAGTTGCAGAGCACATTCCTAAATGTTAAGGGTAATTGAATCAGATTATCAATCAAAATACCAAGGTGATCTTTTTGTTTTTTTGATTTGATTTTTAACATCAATTTTATCAATTCATCACTGTCAATAACAAGTCCTGGTTCCTGGCCTCCCAAAGGATCTGATAGTTCTATGAAAGTTCTCTCATTCTGTGGATTGCATATCAAATTGACAAATACTTCCTCCAATTCACAGAGAAATCCAGACACAGTTTTATCCACAGGTAGTATAAGCTTTAACTTTTCCTTGTATTTACTGTAATCTGTGAGGAGTTTAAATCCTAATCGAGGATTACTCTTCATTTTGGCCAAAATAATTCGTTCTGATCTTTGACGAATTATTAGCAGTGATGAATTAATTTCGTTATCAATGGAATCTAACCTCATTTGTTTAATACTATTAATAAGACTACACTTTATTATATTATCTCGTTTAATTCTTAGTTTACACAATTTCCTATTAATCCGTTTCGGTATAATGTCCGTAAACGTAGATGCCTGAAATAAAACAGATAATAACGATGAAACAGAAGAAACAAATTCATCAGTATTCAAGAAACAAAAACTCTCATAATCAATCAGTATGCTTAATTCTCTAAAGAAATTCCAGTTGATTCTGGAACAGTGCACGTGTGCATTTTCATAACTTACAATAACAAAAAACGATGTATCTTTACTCAATGTTGTGGACAGCGGGGGGAGAAGAAGTATGGCCTCAAAACCCGGGAAACGAACAATAAAGAAACCAACAAAGCTGAACCAGTAAAAGTCGATAACTGTTTAGATAAGTCGTATTCTACATTTACTTTATTTTATGCCAACTTTCGAAGTGTTAAGAACAAAAACTTTTTGCTGTGTAATTTTATAATAAGTAACGATTTTGATTTTATAATATTATCTGAAACTTGGCTTAACAAGGATATTGAAAACCATGAATTTGATATTCCTCACTATTCTTTATTTAGAAAAGACAGATCGCTGGATAAAAGAGGTGGAGGAGTACTCATTTATAGTAAATCTGTATTAAATGCAAAACACAGAAACTTAATTTTGAAAATGCACACGTGCAATGTTCCAGAATCAACTGGAATCCTTATAGAGAGTTAAACATACTGAGTGATTATGAACGTTATTATATTATGAACACTGACGAAATTGTTTCTTCTGTTTCAACGTTATTATCTGACATATTTCAGGCATCTATGTTTACGGATATTATACCGAAACGAATCAATAGGAAATTATGTAAGCTAAGAATTTAACTACACATGTTCCATCAAATAATAAAAATTGGAAAAGTTACAAAATAAAAAAAGTTATTATATCACATAAAAATGTGCAATTAGTCTCATGTAGATAAGTATATCTCACTAGTTGTACTGTACAATATATCAATATCAGAAAGTTCGGCTGTAATGAATAATAGATTCATCATCAAAATAGGAAAAATTAAGGTACAATTCGAGTGTAACATTATGCAATAAAATGTGAACCATGACTAGCAATTGATTGTATGTATTGCTGACTAACATGATGATATAATGCATAACATTCCTATTTTAATAATACAAAACTTGGAAATAAAAATCTCGAGAAATTCTGTTTTCAATAAAATTTATCCTTGTCTTTTATTCAACCATGAAAAAGTATTATCATAATCAAAATAAAAAATATCAGCAGGATTGTAGACTTTTTCTAGTTCTGTAGATAAAAATTTAAAAGACATCTTAGATGGAGGCATTTCTCTAAGCCTCTTTGGTAATTGGTTATAAATTTTGTAGATTTTAGAAAAAGAGAGTAGCTTGCTCCCAACATTCCCCACCAATGGTGGGTTGACTTGAATAGAATAGAATAGAATATCTTTATTTGGATTCAAACCTTACATGTTCAATGAAATAATAAAATTGGAAAATGTACAATATAAAAATATATCACATCAGATAAAAATGTGCAATTAGTTGTACTGTACAATTTATCAGCATCAGAAAGTCCTGTTATAAAGAGTGATAGATTGTTCATCAAAAATAGAAAAATTTAATCTATTATTCGAGTGTAACATTATGCAAAAAAGGGAACCATGACTAATAATTGATTGTATGTTTTGTTGATTAACATGATATCTAATGCATAACGTTTCAGTTT
This sequence comes from Eudiplozoon nipponicum, assembly GCA_029291075.1. NCBI lineage: Eukaryota > Metazoa > Platyhelminthes > Monogenea > Mazocraeidea > Diplozoidae > Eudiplozoon > Eudiplozoon nipponicum. The sequence continues at coordinate 114,938 of JAQBSW010001117.1, forward strand.
TAATAGTACAAAACTTGAAGATAGAATATCGAGAAGTCATGCTGCTGAAAAACAATTAATCCTGTTTTTTATTTAACCTCGAGAAAGTATTATCATAATCAAAATTAAAAATATCAGCAGGATTGAACACTTTTTCTAGTTCGGTAGATAAAATTTAAGAGACATTTTAGATGGAGGCGTTTCTCTAAGCCTCTTTAGCAATTGATTGTAAATTTTGAAAATTTTTGAAAAAGAGAATAGCTTGCTCGCAACATTCCCCACCAATGGTGGAGATATTGTAAAATGACCAGATCTAGTTCCAACTTCATGAAACTTTCTTTTAGGATTCATATAGGCACTGGTTCAAATGGAAAACTTTTATGCAAAAGCACATCCTCCGAAACCATAAAGTATGCAGTGATACAAACTGTAATCTAGTGGCGTATATAGTGCAGGAGATAGGACTTATTTGTTTCACAACTTTTCTTTGTACAGCTTCTATCTTATTAGACAAACCCTTTGCTAAAGGATTCCAAGTAGCGGCAGCATACTCTAATATCGGTCTAATCCATATTATAAACATTTTATATTTTATTTCACTCGATAAAATATTTATATTTATTAGTGCCCATCTGTTCTTGGCACTGCCTACTATCCTTTCAATATGTCTCTCAGCAGAAGCCTATAATTATGTGATGTGATATCTTTTCTATATTGTATATTTTCCAATATTATTGTCTATTTGATGGAATGTGTGTAGATTGCTCTTAAATACGTGAAAGTCTCATGTGATTGGTTAATTGCTGTGACCGAGTGCGTGGTTTCTTTTTTGTTTAGAGTTATTAAATACAATTGCGTATTTAATTTGAGATGCTTTACAAAATGTTGACAATGTAATTTGATACATTACCGTATTGTAAACGCCCCGGCTTCAAGTAAATGCCGTACGACTTTACAAACTCGGTTAAGGTGCTCTGAATAGAGATTAGTTACTGATATGGGGGCCCTTAAGAGGGCCTGGTAATTCGTTCGCTTGAAGTCTTCAGAGTTGAAGATGTCCTAGAGCCTTGGGTGGACTCTGGTTGAGTTTTCGCTCCCGTGGTTGAGCTGTGATCGCGTTGTGGATGGTGTCCTGCAGGTCCTGCACTCAATTGGCTCGTCTCTCCGGTATCCCGCAACAAGATGAGTCACGGATGTAGTCAATTGTTGGTGAAACTATCAAATCACCAGTGTAGGTATTGAACAGCCGACAGAGCGCACACGTATTGACAGCCGACAGAACGCACACGCGTGAAGCAGGTAGAAGGCAAATGCCACAACTGACTTGCATGGTAAATTACCGTGCTTAAATAGCATGCAATATGTGTACTTGCATACTATTGGTTAAACGTGGTTAAACGTGGTTAAACGGCAATTTGCTTTTTTCTCATTGGTGCAACGTAAATAAATTTGAATTTAATTTACGCAATATGTCGGGCAATTGATTTGTGTCGTTACAACACTTTCCTCTCTGAAAAAAAAGAAAAAAATATTCCTCTCTGCGAGGCTAGATAAGAAATGCATGACAGAGTTCGAACCAAGTTAAGCAAAAATATGATGAACCATAAGTGCTGGGCTTAAATATGCTTGTTGGTTGCTTCAACAATGATATGATGCCAGGTAACCACTAGGAATTGCTACACAAATTGTTAGCTCTAGTGGACGGTCATAGCACGTGAGGCAAAAATAGAGCAGTGTAAGTTTTTGGAGCCGCAGCGTGAAGATTTCGAGGTAAATCGCCTCTGAATTTGCCAGGTTTAAGTTAAAACCTAAGCAGGTTGGATCGTTGTCAATGTGTTTGTATACGACCAAAGGAGCTAGAGTGCTCGACGTTGTGGTCATGACATTTGTAGAGTGGTCTTTGTGAAATAGATAAAGTTGAGATATGCATTGAAAGTGGCCTGTACCATGATATGAAGCTGATCACTACTTAGTGTTGCTACACGAAAGCGTTAGCTCTAAGTAGCTGGTCATACCAAAATAGGCAGTGTAATGTCATGTGTGAGAAATACATTATAATGTAAAATATATATATATTAAAATCAAAGGTAATTGCATAAAAATATGTACACGAACATTGCCTCAGAGATGGCATAATACCAAAGAACTGTTCGAAAATGCTACACAATTGTTAGCTAAGAACAGCTGGTTATGCCACGTGAGACAAATACGAAAATTAACGTAAGGTTAAAAAAAAAATTTATAGTTAAATGTTAATGTTTAAAAAAAATTAATTACGCGTTATACAAAGCAGGTTGAGATTGTGGGCAGACGGAGCCTGAGACGTGTGTAGAAGGTTGAACGCTTTCAGGATCAGGTGGTTCGATAAACGGTTTTAACCTGTCTATGCTTACTGATGTCGGTGTAGCGTCTTGCATAATGATGAAGTATTTTGGCTGTCTTAGTAAAATCGGGTAAGGACCGCGATACTTGTGTTGTAGTGGTGCAACAGCATTATTGTTGCGAACGAGTACTCTCTTGCAGCTGTGGAGCTGTGGGTGAACGAAGACTGGACGAGGCGTGTGTCTCGGCTGCTGTTCGGACATGTTACCGAAATGAAGTCGAAGGCGGGTAGCTTCGTCTTGTGGGTCATCTTGTGCCGGTAGTAGACGTGGGAGCTGACTAGGCAGGCGTAGATCCATGCCATACAAGAGTTGTGACGCAGACGTTTTAATGGATTCTCGAGTACAGAGAACGCATGGCCAGCAGAACTAAAGGTAGTGCATCGACCCAGTTGCCATTAATGGACGAGGATGCTAAAGCTGCTTTGAGTTCCCTATGCATTCTCTCTACCATGCCATTAGCTTGGGGATGGTAGGCAGTCGTCTGGCGTAAGATGCATCCCATGTACCGCAAGGTGGTTTTGAAACGATCAGATGAAAAGCAAGTGCCTCTGTCCGTGATGACCCCATTGGGAACACCGTAATTGGATATCCATGCAGAGATAAAACCGTTAGTTACTTCGTCTGCAGAAATGGTGCCAAGAGGTAATGCCACAGGCCACCGTGTAAATCTATCGATCATAGTTAGAAGGTAGCTGAAACCTTGAACCTTTGTCAGATGAACTATGTTGATGTGGACGATGGCTAGGCGAGAAGTAGACCGAAAATGTTGCAACTTAGAACGAGTGTGTCGTGTGATCTTGTTTTTCTGACAAATTGCACACTCTGAGACCCATCGTTTAACATTCTGCCTAAGTCTGTGACCCCAGAAACGATCTGTAAGAAGTCGGACAGTCGCTTGGCTTCCTGGGTGAGAAATTGAGTGAATTGAATCGAAAACCTTCCTCTGAAGGCTGGTCGGCAGAACTGGCTTGTTGGGCTGCGTACCCGTGAAGTAAACAATTGGTAAGCCTTCCCACAGACGGCATATGAACTTGGTTGGGTGACGGGCTATTGATCTTTGAATGTGAATGTCACCGCGTTGTTCAGTTCGCAGGAGAGTTGGCGTTAGTGCAGGTTCACTGAGTGCCACGGAGTTGACAGTGAATGGTGACGGCGAAGGTGGTTGTAGAGAGACGTCTGGCCTAGACAGGGCATCTGCAATGAAGTTCTGTTTGCCCTTGACGTGAAAGACGTCAAATTGCCATTCGCTTAGACGAGAAAGCTGTCTTTCCACTCTGGCAGGGTACTTGGCGATAGATGAAGTTGCGTTTCGAAGTGCGCTAACTGGTGCTGCATGATCTGTGAAAACAACAAATCTGCTACTGCCAATGATGCTGATAAAATGGCGCACTGCGTCGTGGATGGCGAGAAGTTCTCGGCCGAAAGTGTCGTACCTCGTTTCTACTGGTTGGAGAGTACGCGAGTAGAAACTGATAGGCTTCCGAACTCCGTCGATCTCTTGTTCCAAAGTGGCTCCAATAGCGAATTCAGAAGCATCTGTCGTGAGTAGAAATGGCTTTTCGAAATCTGGATGCGTTAGCATTGTGGCATTTGCTAACGAGTTGATGGCAAGTCGAAGTAATTCCTCGTCTTCGGATGACCAAGCAATGATGGAATTCTTGCTAAGTCCTTTTCGGTTCCGCAGGTGCCTGCACAAAGGATAAAGTTGTTTTGAAAGGCCTGGAAGGAACTTGCGATAATAGTTTAGTACTCCCAGGATTTTCTGCAAATCGCTCAAAGTCCTTGGTGACTTGATATTCTTGATTGAATTCGTCTTTGACGGCAACAGTTGAATACCTTGGGCCGTGATACGATGCCCTAAGAAGTCGACGGATGAAGTTGCAATCTGCGTCTTGTCACAGTTGATCTTGAGTCCGTGGTTGGATAAGCGTGAGAGGACATTTCGTAGATGTTTCGCATGAGATTCTAGATCTGGACTGAATACCATAATGTCATCGAGATATGGCATACAATAAGCAGAGTCGTCGCGAAGTATGTTATCTATGAATCTTTGAAATGTCTGAGTAGCACACTTAAGTCCAAAAGTATGTAAAGATATTCAAAAAGGCCAAATGGAGTGATGACTGTAGTTTTCTCGATATCCTCTGGTGCTACCGGTATGTGATGGTACGCTTGTCTGAGGTCAATCACTGAGAAGAAATTGCTGCCGTTGAGTTTTTCAAGTAATGTGTTGATATTTGGAATAGGATATGCATCAGATTTTGTCACTGAATTTAGCTTACGGTAGTCTCCACAGGCTCTGTACGATCCGTTTGATTTTGAGACTAAGTGCAGTGGTGACGCCCATGAACTTTTCGATGGTCTGATGATTCCCTCTTCCAAAAGCCTTGAGAATTCTTCTTGGGCAGCTTTCAGCTTAGCAGGAGCCAGTGGTCGCTTCTTGAGTGCAATAGGTTGTCCTTCTGTGACGATATGATGCATCGTGTTGGAGACTCGTAGCTCTGATTTGTTAAGATCGAAAAGCGATTTGTATTTTCGAAGAGCTGCTGATATCTCTGCTGAATGATGCACTGGGGTTGGCTGAATGACCTGTAACTCCAAACGCTCGGAGGCAAGTGTCCAAAAGCTTTGTTCAAGTCCGGTGGAGGGGTCGATGATCTTTTGATTGGCAAGATCAACAATGAGCCGAAATTTTAGAAGGAAATCAAGGCCTATTATATTATGTGAGACCTTGGCAATGATGAAGTTGTGGGAAAATTCACGTCGTAGACCTATGTTGAGTGTGCGGTATTGGCAGCCATAAGTTGGTATGGGCTCGCCTGTAGCTGTTGCGAGAAGAACGCCTAGCGACATCTCGGCCATTGAATCACCTTTGAGAACTGAGACTGCCGCACCTGTGTCTACGATGTACTCTTCGCCAGTTTTGAAATCAAGAAGGTGCAGAAGTTCGTTTGGCTGTTTGGCCGGGTCATGCAAACAAGTAGGCTGGTGATTGCGACCGGCATTGTCTGTTTGGTTCTCTATGTGAAAAATTCGGCGTGGACGAAAAGAGTCGACAGGGATGTCGGATTGTAGTTGGCTTCTTCCCTGTCGCGCCGTTGATGCCGTTGATGTGCAGAAAGTACGGTCTTCTACTTCCTGCGCCAGACGTTTACCGATGCTGATGCACCCTTGTGCCTGTGGTCTGTTGTCCTCTCCGTCAGCTGTGGAAATTGACACTCATTCGGAAATTCTTCGGAACGACAAAGACAAACTTGGCAAGCATAAAAAACTTCTGGTGGTTATAACACCAGTTCTTTGGAGCATATTTATTAAAGGATTGCGGAGATCTCGATCGCCGCCTACCATTATAATTTGACTTGGAAACGAATTTTGGTCGAGCATTCACTTGATTTATCTCGGATTTGGTAATGGCCAATCCTTCTAGAACTTTGGCCATGTTCGCCACTGTTCTCTCTAAGGAGGAGATTCTATCATCTTGCGGGGGTGAAGAAAAGGATGATGGATTCACTTTGGGTTCCAAAACCCTATATTCTAACTCACATCTCTCAGATAAGTCATCTATAGAGAGAGTGTTGGGGAGCTGTCTGGCAAAGAGTTTTAATGTTTGGGGAAGATTGTTAATAAAAACAACCTTAGCCTCATGGTCAGAAATGTTGGTTTTATACCAACGTTTCCGTAATTCCCTCAGTATTTCTATGGGGCCAAGATTTGGCATATCTAACTGCGCATATTTGTTTATTATCTGCTCAGTTTCAGTGGGTCCAAGCAAGGATTCTACCTCGTTTTGTAGGCCCAAAATGGGATTAGGTAGCTTCCTAATGGCCTCAAGCTTAGGATAAATCCGTCGCTGCAATTCAGAAGGTAGTTTAGCAAAAACCTTTGACAGTTTTTGATGACTGTCATAATCAGGAAACGGTGAGAAAGCGGAGTCTACGCGCATAAAGAATAGCTCACTATCTCCATCCCAAACAGGAACATCAATATCTAAAATTGGACCTGACATTTTAACAATCTTACGGGATCTTAAAAGCATAAATTAAAAGCAATATGAAAATATATAAATATACTTTAACGAAACGCTTACCCACAAACAGCTTCCACGGTTGAATAAGAGCAGAACAAAGAAGTCACTGTTTCCAACAATCCGAAGTTGAGTTGTTGAGTACGTACGGTGCCGTTTTGTACGTAGAAATGATGAACAAAGGACCCGTTGGCCTTTGATGCCGATGTGTTATTATTATCCCCACAAATCCACGAATATATACCCAACAGATTTCCCAGAAATCCACAATCAGGGTAAAGAAAACACAAATGTCAATCTATTATTATATCCCCCAACACAAACCACGAATATATATATATATACCCAAAAAAATTCACAGATGACCACGATCACGCAAATCTTAATCGATTTTTATCCCAAATAGATGAAAAAGGAAGTCAATTTTATTTATACCAAAAAAATCAGAACAATAATCAATATCCTGGCGCGGTCGCCAATTTTGTAAACGCCCCGGCTTCAAGTAAATGCCGTACGACGTTACAAACTCGGTTAAGGTGCTCTGAATAGAGATTAGTTACTGATATGGGGCCCTTAAGAGGGCCGGGTAATGCGTTCGCCTGAAGTCTTCAGAGTTGAAGATGTCCTAGAGCCTTGGGTGGACTCTGGTTGAGTTTTCGCTCCCGTGGTTGAGCTGTGATCGCGTTGTGGATGGTGTCCTGCAGGTCCTGCACTCAATTGGCTCGTCTCTCCGGTATCCCGCAACAAGATGAGTCACGGATGTAGTTAGTTGTTGGTGAAACTATCAAATCACCAGCGTAGGTATTGACAGCCGACAGAGCGCACACGTATTGACAGCCGACAGAACGCACACGTATGAAGCAGGTAGAAGGCAAATGCCACAACTGACTTGCATGGTAAATTACCGTGCTTAAATAGCATGCAATATGTGTACTTGCATACTATTGGTTAAACGTGGTTAAACGTGGTTAAACGGCAATTTGCTTTTTTCTCATTGGTGCAACGTAAATAAATTTGAATTTAATTTACGCAATATGTCGGCGATTGATTTGTGTCGTTACAGTATTAATAATTATTAAAAACATTTGTTTTATCTTACTATAATGATGTACGTGACGTCCTTGAGATATTTTAAAATAGAGATATATTTAAAAATATTTCGAGAGACATATTCGAAGGTATGCTCATAAAATGCTTAACTGGTTATACTTGTGAGGATTTTACTGTTTTAATATAAAAATGTTACAATCGTTCAATTATTTTATGCGGAAGCTAGCAACTATGTAATTTTTCATGTTTTACTGTTGTTTTCTGAACTAATCGTAGTAATAATCGTACATTCATTCGGTAACAAATGCCGTCTATATGGAAATTGAAAATATCAAGACACAAATAAAAAGTTGGATTATGTATTGATGCGTTTGATAGTGGTTTGAAATTGTACATAATTAATAATTACAATTGGAACTATAAGAATGGAGACAATAAAAGCTTTATTTGATTATATGTAATCTTTTGTAGCGTAATCATGTTATCCAAATGTTTAATATTTAATTATAAGTTGAAAGCGTTTTATTCTTTTTTAGCGAGTTTTCTGTTATTGTATAATTTGTGTGATTTAGAGAATGCGTCTAAGATGTATATAAAAATTTGAGCTTTATAATTAAATTGATTTTGTCGCCTTCTACGAATTTCGATTAGATTGTCGCATATTTCTCTGATTTATCTTTACGGTTTTGGTATGAATCTGTCTTTTAGAGACTGCTAATGTTTGATTGCTGACAATACAGAGGTTATCACTTGTTTCGCGGTCGGTGAACAAAAAAATTTTGAATAGTATATCTAAATATTACATTGAAGATAAGAATAGAATAAATTTTTATACTATGGAACTATAGCATTGATATGTAGTGGAAGAGATGGCATTCGGATTAGTTTGATGAGGAATTGTTTCGTTAAAGGTGTGGAGGAAGATATTTCCTCCGACAAAACCAAATGACAATAATTGAGAAATTTAAACCACCTTGGCTGATTGAAACGAATTTTATTTAAAAAGAAATTATTCGTTTATTTTCTAGAACATTCTTTGTTTAAATACTTGACAGTATATATACTTTGAATTGTGCGCAGTTTCTGTTTCGATTATCTGTACGTGATTGGTTGTTATTTCCCCGGCGGGCTGCATTTATTTCATTTACTCCATTTTACGTTTACTCAATTTCCACAATATATTCCTGCTAACACATTGTTTTTTAATCGTACATATTGCGGACGTTCACGTCTATTTCTTTTCAGGTTATTTGTTCGGGTGTTTTGTTACGTTAAGAGGCTTCACATTCCGAGTGCCTAACATTAAGTATCAAATTAATAATTAAGTACGATCAAAATGGAAGCTAATCTTAAGTTTGAGGACACTAGCAAATTAGCTCAAGATATGACAGGAATGAATTTAATAGATGTGAATGAGAGTACAAGTTTGTCAGATTCAATTATACAATTAAAGACTGATCACGACCTGGCATCTATGGGGTTCTCAGACAACAATAGGTTAGGAGCCTCTACACAGGCATTCGAGGATTAATTCAAGTGTTTGTACACAGGTTTAATTATTCTATAATTTTTCTATAATCTTATAGTCCACTTGATTTTGTTTCTTTATAAGAATTGCTGGTACTCGCGCTATCAATTTTAGTAGCTTATTTCTAAGTTGTATTAGTGATGAAGCATAATTAATGATGAAATTTGTAAATTTCGTTGTTGATTATTCGTAAGCCTGTTTTAAGTGTTGGAGATAGAATGGTAGTGGTGCATTATAATTAGTATTGTACATGTTGCTAATGTGTGTAAATAGTAGCCCGTATGTACGTCTAAGTTGTGCAAAGGAATCTTGTATTGTAGGCATATTGAATGTTAATGTGATAAAAAGTTGTTCGTGGCCGCATTTTGGCATACAATTTCAATGTGTATTATCTGTTTCATTTTTTTTATCAGTGAATACGAGATCAAGGTAGTATTTCTGTCTGTTTCGCTGAATAGGTTATATATATGAGTACAGATTGATTTAAGGTTTGAATTAAAATGTAAGCAACTGCGTAGGTAAGCTGTGAAGTTCAAATCTCATATAGTGAAATTTTCGATTATTATGTTCTCCAATATACTGGGAAATGCCGTAAGAGCTAGCTATTCTGTTGAAGGTGTATGTATGTAAGGTGTATATATGTATTCCAAAAATAAGTCAAACCTATAAAATGAAATTTTTACAAAGATAGACTCAGGGTTGTAGTTAGAAGTATTTATAGAGCACAATTATGTGTGTGACAGTCACTAGCAATTATATAGCGTTCAAAATACCGAGTTTGTTACAGAGCGTGTAAGAACAATTACTGTTCGCAACATTATAGCAGTGTATCGTATGGTTAAATAAATTAATCTGTAACTAGGATAAAATATACTAGAATATGATTTCTTGAAAAGTATCCGGATACCGATTAACTCTGAAGAAATTCCAAAAAATATTGAAAGCAGCAAGAGAGAAATTGTCGGGTGAAATTCCTATGGGGGTTAAGTTTAATTGGTTTTGGATCATGAAAAATAAAATAGGACGAGGACACTTCCAATGACGAGTTTAGCAACTTTACGTTCTTATTAAAATTCAACGGAGAAGCTAGAGTTGAAGACACAATAGTACATGAATTATGGATAAATTTACCACTATTGCTTGCAGAAATTGCTGAGACAATTGCTGATTTCCATCGGTAGCTAGCATAGCAAAATGACTGGAATCCAATAAAGATTTTATTTCGTCAAATGATGGTGTAATAGCTGGAAATATTCATATTAGCAAAAATGTGAATAACTGGTGTAAAATGAACATGTTATGCTTCCATTCACTTAGGAGCTAATTAAGAAAGATAAGGTTAGAGGCATTATTAAGCCCATAGTATGACAGAAGCTTTATGTCTGTGTTTAGTGCATTTAAACACTTTCGGTATTAGAAAATGCTAGACTTGTGTAACTATGTCATGTGTATACTTGGATTTAGTTGATGCCTTACAATTGCAAGTGAAATTAGATTGACGATGTCGAAAGAAATTCGACAATGAAAGAATAATAGATACCTTATGAACGGACACAACCGTTATGTTGGAAATGAAACATAAAGTTAAGGGATTAGTAGAGGAGCGTCCTCGGTAATTCAGATTATGAAAGACGATACGCTTCAGAAATAATGATACGGTCTGATAAATGGCAGAAGAGAAAATAAAATTTCTGGGACATTGGCAGATAATATGAGGGACAGGACGTACGCTTTGAATAAAATAAGTTACCGAATATGGTTGAAAAGTATAGGGTAATGTGCTGAGGTCTGTGAAACTCCATAACGGATTAGAGTTAACCTTGAAGGATTTTATAATTCGTTCATTTTTGGATCGGATTCTGCAACAAAAACTAATAGGCTTAGAAGCACTAAAGCGAAAGCCATTGTTAAATAAGGCGGATTCAGCCGCCAAAATGCAACAGAATCGAAGGTGTTGAAAAATCCAGAAAGAGAAGCGTATAGTCCTTGAGAAATAGAGGAGTAGCAGTGGTTAAAACAACCAACTAAATTAGTGGTGGAAGAGCGGCTATTCAGCAAACCATGTAGATCAACTGAAAGGAAGAAATTATCTCTTGATTTGATGAACTTTTGTATGTCGTTGTAAGGAATCCTATCAAGATCTTACTTGAACGCCGGAACGATTGAGTTTGGACTGAGATTCTTAATTAAGGATATTAGCGAAACACAAGCGGCGAGTGAGAGACTTGTTAAAGACTTTGGTAAGCAGAGTGAAATTATTCCAATTCTGAATGGAAATCATGCAAACTGAGATTCTGTATTGATCAAATTGTTATTCAGATTTAATGTTTATAATTGCTTCAGCTTTGGAACGTTAAACTGGCACAGATATGCAGTGTCGCCATCATCAATCGCATTTATCGATGTGGAATAGCGATTTGAAAGAAAGTTCAGATACTTTTCTGAAAAAATTTTTCTATTAATGGAAGCGAAATTTATATTTTAGTTCTTGGATATGTGGAGCAGCTTGTCTTTGATTTTTCGTGAATTTCCGACGAGAGTCAGAAGCCTTTCTGATTAATCCTTCGACGCAATGCAGTTGCTTGTTTAGTGTAAATCAAAGGAGATCTTCTGTAGACCGAAAAGAGCACACGCACTTGTGACGAAGTGCATAGTGTTGTATTCAGAGCCAGACTAACGCGCGCATTAATTAATCTGCTTGGCTGCTCTGAGGTCCCTGTATGCTAGTGAATTTTACATATGGAAACACTGTGATCCACTATCTTCAGATGATGGGGAAATCATTCAAGTCCAAATGAATTTGATATAGCCAGATGATAGAGGATCGGACATATGCACTTAACTCGCTTCATGGGCATCTGCCTTGTCGTTTTGAAACAAGAACTGTGAGAAAAATATTATCGATGTATACGGCGAGGTATAACCATATTTCAACTAGTAAACACATGTCTAGATCATTTAAGAAAACAAATGCTTGATTTTGGTTGATATTTGGTGTGAAAGATCTGAAACTAATATGAATTTCTGCAAAGGAATCCGATGAGAGATGGTTAGATCTGGGAGGTATAACGAACGAGGATCCTCCAGATGCAGCCAGTGCGCGATCGAAGAATGTCGAGGACAGTTTTGGCCTTGTTGGCGGGGAGCGTATTTTCGTCATTTATTCAGACTTTCCTGATCCAACTCTTTTAAAACTAAACGAATTATATTGCGCTGAATTTGAATCGGTGAAGAGTCAGAGCAACACTTTATATATTGGCAAAACAAAACAGCAAATTTAAACTTGGATAGAGTTTGAAATGAGGGAACATTGAAACATCTTTGTGTATGATCTCAAGTTCAAGCTAAATTCCTGAACGTGCTTTTTTGCATGCATAAATCCGGTTAATGTGGTTAACTCGGTTCTGTCATTGCATTTCATGGTTATTTTATTTACTACTTCTGGAGGACAGTGATATGTTGCGCAATTGCAGACTTGTATTCCTTATTTAATTTGAATAGGCGTTTAAGTTGCAATGCTTTTTCATTCGATTAATTAAACGTCTATTCAATTGCTCTAAGTAAGTTGATCGACAACTTGCGTATTAATACTCGCAAATAATATTTGAAGTCGAATTTGGTTGTTGTTTTGCTTTAATTGCTGGTAAAAGCAAGTTAGTCGCCTTAAATAACGATCGTAGTTTAGCTGCATTAACTGTACATGTTAATGCCGCTTCAGCTCTCTTCTGTGGTGTTCGGGAAACGACATCCATCTTAAATCGGATGCTCATGTGAATTGCCTTCTTTTCTGGTTCCAAATACTTCTGTTTATTTTTATCTCATTTTCTGTCAATTGATTCAGTCAATTATCTATAATATCCATAAGACAAGATAGATTTTTGATTTAATATATCCGTCACATTTTGAATCTAGACTAACCAATCTCTAAACTCTTGAAAAACAGTCGCGAAATGTTTATAATTTATATTGAAAATTCACGTAACTGCTATAATGAAAATACTGTGCAGGCCAGCTTGGTTTATGGTAAATTGTTCTATTTAATTTATCATTAGTATCTTTCTTCAGAAATACACCCAACGAAGACAGAAAATCATCTTGCCTATGCTCTGACGTAAAGCTGATACTTTTATGCACTAAATAGGAACTTTAAGGTAGTTTTCGTGACTGCGAGCTGTTTTCAAGAACAATGAAGATATAATCTTTGATGATGTGTTCTCAAGATGACCCACTAAAATCTTAACTGTCACTGGAGGTAGAGGGCTCCTCATTACGAAATCATAAATCTGTTTATGGATACTTCCATTAAAACGAGACTGTCTATCTTTCGTACATAGAAGAATAAGTTTGCTTAGAGTATAACGTGGGACCGGGATTGGCAATATGTATTGGCCTACGGTTTGAACTATAATGTCATTGGTTTCTTCAATTGGAAATTTATAAAAAGCGTTACTGCTGTAGATACAATAATCTTGATTTTAACCTATATATTTTGAATTCTGTTAACAAATTTGAAGAAATCGGCAACTGAATAATTATCTAGTAATTTGCACAATGGTTCCAGTATAAAGACTAACCATTTAGCCAGTGAATGTAGCGGAGAGTTGATAATTAATAATATTGTACTCATAAGACGACCTTTTTAAGTATTTTTGGTTGTCCGTCAATCGCTAGTACAGATGGTCCAACTGATTTCAGCTTCTGTGAAACGGCCTTATCAGTAAAACCGGCGTCTGGTAATATATTATTTAAATTTATTACCAATATAAATGTACAGGTTTTCAATCAGCTTACGTAGGTCAATCGACGAGACGGATAATTACTCGAATGAAATAACATTGAAACTTAAACGCCTGTTTCGAATCAAATTATGCATACACGTCTGCAGTTGCACTGAAACTTCGCACGTATATATATATATATATATATATATATATATATATATATATATATGTGTGTGTGTGTTGACGAATATCGATGTGTGATCGTAGACTTAATGGGTTAATTAACAAATCTATTGAAATTATGTTGACAGATGAATTTATGTTATAAAACCAGTGGAAGAGCCACAATGCCCGATTCGGAACGCAGCCCAAACTAATGATATGAATGGAGGATTGCAGAATCATAATCATAAACTAATCACAGTAAAATATTAGGTAGGCAACATTTGAATTGGCTTACATATGACTTTTAAATCTTATTTCTAATTAGAGATATGGTTATCTATATTTTTTTCTTTAAAATTTCCTTTTGCTACTTTTATTAATTTATTAAATCTACTAATTAAATCAATCACAGAAACAGACACGCTGTGAACCTGTACATATAAACAAATCAAGAGTTTACCGACCTATGAGTGCTATCAATTGTCCCGCAATAGTCAATTACGGCAAAAAATTATCTGATGACAGTACCGTGTAACTGAACGTGCCCTTTAAAAGATACTTAAGAACGAACTAAATGACTTTCATGAAAAAATTCTGCATATTTTTTTTGATTATCATCTATTCATGCTATATCACACATAACTGTCTTTTAGTATGCAATTTTTTGTCTGGCCTTGACATTTTTGTTGTAATAACTAAATGACATTAAAATATTACACTTTAAGATCTGGAACACCTTCCCATGCCTTATTGTACTAGGTGTTTGTTTAATTTTGTACCTCTTCCTCCCATTCATTGACTTTTCCTGTGATGATTTGATTTCTCTTTGAATGGAAAATATTTACTGTCTTCCAAGAGTGATATAAGCGGTGTAATAGGTGATCTGTCTACATAAGCATAATTGACACTAACATATAATTGTGGCATGCATGCAAAAATATTGATAGTCTATGAAAGTCGTTTCACCTAGTTAAATGTGTGCGCACATGGGTTTATATATGACTAAATGGTTTTTATTTAGGTATACATGCACACATACTTGACGTGCGCCATTTTATGTTTTAACGCCAATTGCTGATCTGTAAACAGTCTGATAATAATATACATGGGTGGTTTACGGGAAATTTCTCACCTGCTTAATTAATTGCTTGTTTTTGATATAACGAGATGTCTACTGAAGAAGTGGACATGCTTATTAATATAAGCTTGGAAGGTAAAAAAATAATAAATTAACTGTGCAAAATTCAGATGTTGAAATAACTCATTCTCTTTGGGCATTAATAGTAAGCTATTTAGTGGGTTTACTTAGCTGCACTGAATTTACTGATTATTTATACTTTTAAATACGACGTGATAACACTTCACGCAAATTACATGTTCGTGTTTTAAAAGAATTATTTGCATGGAGTTACCATTATATTGCTAACCATTTCCATGCTTATGTTCACAATTGAATATTGATCACGATATTGGATAAGCCAATAATTTTGTAACCTTTCTTAAGAAATTGAAATAGGTATAAACAATTATTACTGATCTGGCATATAAAATCTATAATTAGGAACTACAAAACTACACAATTCTTGCATTGGAAGAAAAATCATTAAAATTATCCAATATGGCTGATGAGACACGACTGATTGAGGCTATTTTTAGTTTTCAATTGATTTAACGAAGAACACTTATGGACCGAAAGTTAGTGTCATAATTATAGTTAATAAGCCACACATCATTTATATAATAGAAACCTGATGTTGTAGAGAATACGCTAAAGTTTTCGAAGCTGCTAAGTGGTAAACTAAAGAAATTTGAAATTGGCAAACTACTGAAATCTTAGAAGCAACATGTCATCAACGTTGCACCCAGTTAAAGAAACAAGACTGCATTCGAATGAGCGCTGTTTAAAAAGACCACTTACACCTTGCGCTACTACGGTGGCTATTGTAAACGTCGATAACTGTATTAGAGATAGAACAGCATTCTTCGTCAAACAATTTTTTTCAGGCATAACAATCTATCACTGCACTTTATATATATATATATATATATATATATAATGTTTCATATCAGTGAAGTGTACCAACATCACTGCTTGGAGCTGGGATAAATGTTTAAAAAAACATAACAGTAACAATAATTTCTGAGCACCTGCTGCTCCAGCAATCCCTTATATTCTGGCGGTGATCGACTTCAGTTTACACAGTATTGTTCTGTCAAACTGTCTTACATACCTTGACGAAATATATTGTGAATATCTGGAGTATTGACGGCTCCTACTGATCAGTCGCCAGTAAGCATGAAGCGTATGTGCGAATGAGATTGTACTAATTTTTAAATATTGAATTTAACATATCATTTTGATCATAATTAATCTAATTTTCTACTAGGTTCGCGATATCTAATACATATTTGTATAAATGTTATTTATCATAAGAGGCTGTGACCCCTCAAATTTATAAAGATTTTCATAAAGAATGCATAAAAATGCTTGTATATTTCATATTGTGCATAGACTTCATTTAACGTATTTATATTAACGGTTGACTAATAGTTAAACGTCGAAAACTCTCCAATGCTCTATGTAACGGTATATAGTTTTATAATAAAGCAAAATCCGAGCATTTTCATCTTTCACTTCTATTTATTTTACGTTTATCAAAAGTTTCAAGGAAATAATAATAATTTATCAATGTGTGGTCTATGAAATATGGATATTGCTTTATTCGATAATGCAGAAACGTAGACTTATTTGTTGTAAATGCCTGAAATTAGCAATATTTTCTCGAAGGATACTAGTTTTATACGCCTTTTCTGAACCATATACACTCGGAGAAACTTTTTCACCTTGTATTTAATGTTACCATGCCCCAAAACAGTTTCTAATGAATCGCCGCACTATTTATCCCTAATTTCATTTTTCTTGGAACCTATCTGTTGGGACATTTTTATTTTCGTTCTCATCTATGTGTAATCCAATTATTGATTAATTCGCCTTCTAATGCGTAACATGTTTCTATATTTGCTCGAACACGCTTATGCAGTTTATGTTTGTTCTTGTTAAAAATTATTATGCAAAGATTTACAACACGATTAGATATGGTTATGAGAACGCTATTTGCGGTAGATCTAAAATTATTCTTTATTAAGAGCGTTATCATTAAACCACGCTATACATTGAAATTCATCGTAGCGCGAAACATATTTTGTCCTAGATCTTACTGTTATCTTGCTATAATTTTTGGAAACCCAGAAAAAGCGGAAATAAACATTTGATAATATTGGTTCATTTTGGGTACTCATATACATTTCTCGAGTAGCACTAGATAAGCCGTAGCTTATTGTATGGTAATTCTCTTTATAATCAGTTTAACCGAGAAACGTTTGAACTTTTTCAATAGTGGTTATAGCACATATATCCATATTCAGAAACAGCCAAAGAATGAGATCATCACAGAGAGTGTTGGAAGAACGCGAATTCTGTCGGATTTGGCGAAGGTTAAATTTGAACAGGAAAATTTATAACGCTTGAAAAATGTATAAATAAGCCCAATTAAGAATTTATACTGCAACGAAATAGGTTAATATCGAACAGTATTATGTACTTGAAGATTGATGAAAGGCCATGGTTACTAAAATCTCAAGGTGTGTTATTATGGCAATAATGCAGAGGCATAATCTAAAGTAAAAAAAGAAAACTGTGTGATATAATGATAAATAATATAACGAATTACTTTCGTTGAAGAATAATAAAATACACGTAATTTAGAGATTATACGAATTAATTATTATCGTTTGGCTGTGAGGATTGATAAACGAACTATTAAGTAGAATTTAAAAAAAAATCTAGCAGCAATCATTATCTAATTTTATAAAAGTGTTCAAACAAAGGGCTGGTAAGTGTTGCGTCATGTTTACGGGTCATTAATAGAACCGAGTCAAGTTTTATTGCTTGTTTTTCACATAAGTACAAGCATTTGTTTTTAAAGCAGGTCACACTATCAGGATAACTCAACCGGCCAACGGATTGGGATTCTTGATTTCCAAGCCATCAATCTCCATGGCTACGGGCCGATTGCCAATTTATTTTAGCTTCTAGTTGAGAACAGGCAATACATTTTTCTTAAACTGTCACACGCTGAAGCACACACTATTAATTCACCAGTTTATTCCAAATTATGTAAGAATTTATTTTGACAATTAAAGGTAATGCATACGACAATTTCCGCTGTGCGCAAATATTTATTGTTTTCTGCTTTAGAGCACAACTGGAAATCCGCCTAATTTGAAGTGTGATTTCTATAAACAGTTAGTTTAGTTATTACGGAAGCTTTCGCCTCTTTGCCGGTTGTGTTTTTAATTGCGAAATGTTCTTGAATTCGCTTCTAAAGTAATTCGCCAATCCACACTATGTGTCGCATTGAACAGCTATGGTATGTGCTTTAATAAACAATGCTAGCCTTTTCGATTGCAGGGAGCGAAATCCTTTGCTATTATGTTAACTAGGTAGTTTTGTTGCATAAAAATTAGTTAAGTATTAGACATATTAGAAGTCAGTATTTTTTAATTCTAAGGGAAAATATGTCTGATGGCGCATCCCTTTAATAGGTATAACGGCATGTATTGTCCTTCGGTCTGGTACGGTTTTTTTTGCATTTTTTGGCGTTGTTTATACTGCACATTTGCTTAAAAAATCTCTCAGTCCACCCGTTTTCTAAGCCATTTTTTGTTAACTTAAGCAACTGCACTGCGACATGCTTCACTTAATGAGCGTAACGATTAGATATGCGGCTCTCACCTCTAGCAGTCTCGCATACATTGAACTTGACTGGAATTGTCAGCTGCACATTTTCTATGCAGTCACGAAAATTAACTGTTTGTAGCTTTTGCCACATATACATATATAGGCAATCAATTATTGTTAAATTGTATTGCCTATATATGTATATGTGCCGAAAGCTACAAACAACTGATACTCGTGACTGCATAGAAATTGTGCTGCCGACATTTCCAGTCAAGTTCAATGTATGCAAGACTGCTAGAGGTGAGAGCAGCATATCTAATTTTGTTTGCCAAATATATGCAATGCGGTTTGATCCTCGATAGTCAGTATGCCGTCGTACTCTGTCGATGAACATAGAAGGTCGAAACGCGTCAGTGCGTTGCGGCTGGCGGTAGTTTTGTTATGTTGTTCGACGACTAGTTAAATACAATGGGATTGGTGTTTACTTTAAGCTCGCAAACTTAATTTAAAGAACGTAACGATTGTTTTCATTGTTACTGAAGCCAAGAAATCATAATAATAATAATTTTGCTTACAGAAAACTAAACTTATCTACATTTTTAAAAAGCTTTTCAGTTTATTGAAAGATGGAAAACATTCTATCAGACTTTCAATCTACTGATGACTACTTTTTCGAGGGTAGTGAGAAGCACTTAGCTCTGAGCTTTTCGGTTTCAAGACCAAATTCATCAAAATCTCTCGAACAGTTGGACCTGAGACAGATAACTCGGTAAGCTTGAAAATTTGGTGTTACACTCGACCTTTTAAATTGATTTAAGTCCGATGTATCTCGCACAAGATTTCAGCATGTATTTTATAATAACAATTTAAGCTAACTTTAAGGATTACTTCATTGACTGGCTTATGAAGAATAGATCTTACCTCATTTCCGGTGGTTAGTATGAAGGATGTTGGAGCCTTCGAAGGAAAGGGACGAATCAGCACTCATTCACCACGAAGACGAACTCAATGTGCACTTCGAAATGGGGATCAATCGAATCTTTGCGAAATTGATAGTAAAGAACGACAACTCACGATCATAACTCGAGATAATTATCAATGTAATGCCCAAATTACGCAATCTTTACAAATACATCTAAATAGATCTGAAAGAAATGATCTTGGGTTCGATGCCTTGTCGTAACTTTACTGGATACAACTGGGCAGTTGCTCACTTTGAACGAAAGCTTGGTCTCGAAGATGGAGTTTGTTTGTATTCTTTAGTAAATTTTAGTATAATAAGAAAAATATATCAAAAACATTTATAAGTACAATCAAGTATTAGGTGTTGCGCACCTAGTAACAAATTAGTTCAGTTGTGACCAGCCTGAACGGAAAGTTTAATCGCGTGCACATTCGTTTCGTGCTTACTGGCGACTCATCTGTAGGAGCCGGTAACAAGCCCTTTAACCACTATATATTTGGGCGAGGAATGTGGGAAAATAGGACGTTACAATATCCTATACTAATGTGTAAATCTACAGTGGCGAAGCTAGCTTCATATAAAGTCTTCGACAATGCGACTTCAAAGCTAACTCACTTAACACATTATATATATATATATATATATATATATATATATATATATATATATATATATATATATATATACCGAGTCTGTAAAGGATACTAACACTATGGCTATTGTGTCAGTACCCGATAACAACATTATAGTACCGAAAATGTACATGTTACTAACACTATGGTTGCCGAGTCGGTACATGGTACCAACACGATGGATTTGAATGTATGCTATAGTTCACTAAAATTGAGAATTACATCAATTTCTAAACACCTGTTACTCCAGTAAATCCATAGATACTGGCCTTGATCGATATCACTTATCACATTTCCCGATAATCATGATATTCAATTAAATATTTAAAAGTTAGATACTGTTTGTGACGGAGAAATAATATGTATGCAATTATCATTTATGTGTTGCGCACATGAATGACTGATGTCATTATTACTGCGAAATGTGATAATTGATGTCGTTCAAGGCCAGAGTGTATGGATTTACCGGAGTAACAGGTGTTCAGAAATTGATGTAAATCTCAATTTTGGTAAACTTTAACATACATTGAAATCTATCGTGTTGGTACCATGTACCGATTCGGCAACCACAGTATTAATACCATGTACCTTTTCGGCACCATAATTTTGGTATCGAGTACTGACACACTAGCCACAGTGCTGGTATCCTTGATAGACTCGGTATATATAATGTGTAATGAAGACTCTATATGAAGTTAGCTTCACTACTGCAGGTTTACACATTTATATAGGAAATTGTATCGTCCTATTTTCCCACATTCCGCACCCAAATATGTAGCAGATAAAGGGCGTAATACCGGGTGCTTCGGATGATTCGCCAGTAAGCACGAAACGAATGTACACAATATTATACTTTCCGTTCATGCTGTCTTTGGTTTATCCTTATGGTCACAACTGAACTAATTTGTTACTAGGTGCGCAACACCTAATACATAATTGCATATATATGTTATTTCTCCGCCACAAACAGTATCTAACTGTTATTTATAAGTACAGTGGGCTATTTATTGTTATCTGAAAAGAACAAGAATTGTTTATGCACATCAAAAGATTTACGGTAAAATGTACAATTGGATTAACATTTAGTTTTTATTGATATAAAAAGTTAATATGGATTTACACCAAAACTATAATTACTTTGCATTTAAATCATTCTTTGAGGTAACTTCGCTTGTCTTCATTCACGGATTCAAAAGTTATGCTTGTTAAAATAAATTTAATTTACCAGTAACAAGAGTTTTCGCAATGTTAGTTAATATTTTGAATGTTTTTTTGTTCCATCTTAGCAACGTTAAAATTTGATGATGCATGCAATTCATTTATCATCCAGTGTATTTACTTCTCATTTATTCAATACAATATTGCATTGTCTATTTAGTTGGTGTTTCAATAAAATGGCTTAAAAAATATTGTCTATACTGTCAAATAAAATTAAAGACAACAATTACAAATATCGACTTAGGGATTACATATTTGATTTTGGATAGCTAATAAATTGCCTTCGAGTGATATAATTCAACTTTAGACCGGAACCAAAATTAATTGCAGACCGTTTTCACGCAATGTATATAACCAAAGCATTAGACTTACATAAAATTAAATTCAGTTTCAAATGGACAATGAAACTTTTTTGTTTGAAACAAAATGTAAAATAGGAGAAAAATGTAAAAAAACCATCGAACGACGAGGCAATATAAAAAGAAAGGGGAGATAAATATTAAGTAGTTATTTCAACTTCTGGAGACTGCACATTTTGTCGCGTTTTTTGGTAAAATATATCAATTGAACTGGGCTTGCCAAATTGATATGAACTCGAATCACAAATTCTTTTAGTAAGCTCTCAGTGGTGTAAATTCGTATGATGCAACTGCCTATGTTGCTTGTGTGATGTTTACACTCGTATATTTTACTCTTAAATAATATCGTTTATAAGCTGAGGCAACTATTCAGGTAACGTTTGCGGGCTTAAAGCAAACAACATGCCTTTTTCCCATGCCAGTTGCTCAGCACGTAAAAACAAATTTTGTTAACACGTTCTGACGCTTTTCATTGGATGGAAGCTAGCTGGTCAACTGAGATCAAACCCTTGTATGTTTACTGTTTTAACAAGCAGATATGAGGCTTCTACTCATTTATGCTTCGTATACATTCCCATTGGCAGGGCTGTAGGCTGTATGATGGCTTCACAGTAACGAATATAACTTCTCATATATTTGGCCTCATACATAAAAATATATTTAACAGAGCAAAAATGGATCGTGTGGGTGGACAAAATTATTACCTCGATTGAGTATTACATTTTGCATTCGTGTAGTATTTTATTATAAAGTTAATAAGCGTCATTTTGCGCCATGAATCAATTCGACTGCAATATCTGGTACTTTAAAGAATGAATTTTTAAAAACATAGAGGATAATTTTGAATTAAATTTATAAATTCTATAGCAAAAAAATAGATTCTTGTAATGTACATAAGAATGCACACACTCAATGACGCAAACACGCGCATACACACACGCATATATATATATATATATATATATATATATATATATATATATATATATATATATATATATATATATATATATATAAACGTGTATAGGCATTTCTCACTTCCTGTTTATTGTGTATTGTATGCATTAAATTCAACTTAGTCACCTTCGACAGTTTATCATATAAAGCTACAGATTTTGCATGTAATTTGAGTTCTGGGAACAAGATTAATTTTCCATAAATGCACTTCTTATTTCGCAATTCACATTATTTATGTTATAAGTTTAACGACTTATTATAGTCTTTTTTTAAAGAGGTTTACCTGCAGATTAGCATATGTAGTAACTGAATTGCCGTTTGTTTGTTCTACTTCATTTTTGCCTACTTGTTAAGTTGTGAAATAGATAGGATACTTGAGTCTGTACAATGTAGAATATTGAATGAGATTCAGGGTGACGATCAATCAGCTTTCGTGTTAAGGTAAGTATCATGTTTTCCTGTGTTTTTTTCATGCTGAGCGAACCTGTACAGTGAGAGTAGTCTCATTATTTCACCAAGGCGCATCATATTAAAGACTTGTGGTAGAACACGTCTTCTTGCGGTGCTAAGGCCATTACAGGAGTTGGCGTTTTCGCTAGGCTTTGACGATTACACGGTAAGCAAATTGTGTTGTGTAAATAGCTATTCACATGAACATTATATAAAACTGTATGTAATGTGACAAATATAATTCTAAAATATTAACAAAATCATAAGGGATCAGTGCTTTTAACTCAATAGCATATGAATACCATTTTAAACAGGTACTTTTCAATAGAAGCCAGCAATATGGCCTAATTCATTAAGTAAAATGGAGCAAAAATATCTGACTACCTCCTAATTTCTCTAAACTTAACACAAAACAATCCTATTTTGTTGCTAAACAATGCAGGAGAATAAATAATAATCCAGTGTATTTTTGAGTAATAGTGCATCCGCGTATAAGAACACGGATTTACTCTAATAAATTAGGTTACATTTCTGGATGGTTGCTATATGTAAACATAGCAACCATTCAACTATGCAAGTAAGGCAATACACACTTATTTACATTTTATTTTTCTAGCCTTGTTTTACCATCGAGAAAGAAATTTTGGTTTTTTACTTTCGTTATCTCTTGTTTAATAGAATCTTTCTCGCTTCTTATTCTGCCAAACGTATATCACAGCAAATAATTTTAATATACCAAACTATTTAAGCATTATATGACATCCCTTTTCAATGCCTTTCAATACTCATTCAAATGATTGTTTAAAAAAGTACATGAGACCTATAAATAAGGTATGCAATGAAAACAGCAAATACCTCTAGGAAATATTAGGGTTATAAATTATTAAGAGAACAGCGTTGAATCAGTCTACATAAATATTTCATAAAATATTTTATTACCAATTATTTTTTGTAACTATATACTGATTTAAAACACGAAAACAAAATCTGAACAAATTTAATTTTTCGATATAAGGTTAACTTTGTGTCTTATAGCAAACGCAATTAATCTAATAGACCATTGTTTTCCCTGCTAGGCATTTAGCACTAGTAACCTGAATTTTTGCGCCCAGAGTTAGAACCCGGAAGCAGTTGGTTCAGAGTCGTGAAATTAATCATGTGTTCAACTGATGCCTTCCTATAAATCCTGGTGGATTTTGTTTACGTTCAAAAGTTCAAATTAGCCGCTTCCTTTCGACCAATATAAGGCAGACACCAAAAGATAATAAATACAATTCATCTACCAGAAAAGGTGAACAAATAGACCGTCAGACTGTTATGCAATAGAAGTCACTATTTTAAACTACTTGCCAATTTCACTTGGTCATCCTATTTTTTGAAATTTTCATAAACAATTAATTCAAAACCAACATTTGATGCGCATTTCTGTTTAATCTGGGTGAAGTAACATGGCTTTTCCAAAGCTTTCTGAAACTAACTTTAAAAATACTAGAAATAAGTGAACGATTCCAACAGTCAATCGACCATTGGTTACGCGGGTGCTGATAACAAATGATTAAATTAAGGTTACAATATTGGTTTGAACACCAGTTCCATTATATGCATACATTTTTCAGTATAAACTAAGTACTGCCTAATGTAGACAAGGCAACTCATCTAGTAGACCCGTTTCGGCCACATAGAGAACTCATCACGTACTGTCCTGAATTAACCGCGGACAGGGCTCGAACCTGGACACGTTTGCTTCGGAATCTATTGCTTTAAACAATGAGCCACCCTGCCAAACACTATACAAAATATTCCGTTACATACTAACTAGTTTCTTGGTTAGCATTTTCATTAGGTGGGACCTAAATTTCCAACCAACTGCCCCAAATCTTTCGTTATAATACATGCACCACAGTACTTGGCGGCATGGTATTGAATTGGACATTTAAGAGGAAACCAAAATGTGATAGATAGACGGATATATAGATAGGCCTATGGGTAGATTGATAGGTTTATTCTATACACATAATATATATATATATATATATATATATATATATATATATATATATATGACTCACACTGTTGCTTATATTTATATATATATGTTTTATACATATTTATATGTATTTTATATATTTATATAAGGTGTGAATAAATAAATATACAATTTGATTAATTGGTAAATAAAAAAAACAGTAAGAAAAGAATAAAATAATAATTTGAAATATGCAAACGTATATATATATATATATATATATATATATATATATATATATATAGGATTAGGGATGTTGGTCTCATACTGTTGCTTATATTCATATATATGTTTTTATACATATTGACATGTATTTTATATATTGATATAAGGTGTGACTAACGTAATAAATAAATATATAATAAGAATAGAAATTATTCATATTTAATAATTATCAATGGTCCTTTTTCTCTCTCTCTCTCTTTATTTATATATATATATATATATATAAAGGTTTTACGATATTATATTTAGATATATATGTAATGAAGTATTTTAGTCATATCAGCAAATATTCTTATGCAATTATTTCCAATAGTTGATTAACTTCGCATTGTGCTTACGATTAGTTTTTTGAAAAACGTTAGTTGTCCAGGCTATCTCTATCTTTCCCTCTTTAATCGTTCACCTAAGCGTCGATATAACATTCACTCTCCATCCATCTACGTTACTTGCTGCTCCATATTTGATCAGTGTTGTGTTGCCTGATGATGGTGCTGGAAAGTAGGCACCGAAACGTCGCCAGTAAACAAAGATGTGATAGAACCGCATTTCCAATTGAAGTAAAAATGAGTCAACCCGATCAAAGACAAAACAAAATTGGAAATAGTGACAAATCGGATCTTTGTGTAACTGCCCGTGTACAGCTATTACCCGCGTACGCAAAACGCGGCATTGATAACCTGAATGCTTACACACCGCAAAATATTGAGTTTAAAACCTATTTATATAGGTAATCGAACATTGGTCGTGCGGGCGGTGATAACAATTATTTGAATCAAGATTATGATGTTGATGTAAGCACCAGTCTCATTGTTTATATACATTTATCAGTAATGTAGAAAACACTATTAATCCTGTAGGATATTTATTGAACAGTTGCGGAGTGCGTGCGTCACATCTTGATTCTCCACGATTTGCATTCGTGGGTAGTCGCTTTGCACTATCAGAAATCAAGTTTTCTGGTCTTTTTCGGTTTCGAATTTTAACTTTAATTACCCTGACGTCGCAACAGTACAGTTATACCACACATGTTCGATAGTTTCTCTCTATCTCTCTCCCTCACATTAATATTTTGCACACTTGATGTGATTACGTCTACCGTGAATTTGAGATTGCGCAAATTGTACTGAGGTAAGGGTTAGGTCTGCCATTTCCAGGATATATATATATATATATATATATATATATATATATATATATATATATATATAAAGTTGTTGGGTGGGTGATTTTCTGTGCTCCATGCATATATACAGTTTAGTTACTGACACCAATTCTTTGTTTAATACCATAAATGTGTCAAAAACTTAAAATATAAATAGAACTTTTTCGGAACGAGATTACCACATTTGCTTAAATATGCTTCCTTGAACATTGTACTATGTGTGTGTGTGTGTGTGTGATTAGAGGCCTACGAATGGTACGGGAAATATCGTACCGAAACATAGCCAATGAACGAAGATTAGATTGTGCCTCATTTCCAGTGGTTAGTATGAACGATGTTGAAGCCTTCCGAGGTCTCATCAGTACCCAGCTATTACAAAGATGATCTCAATGCGTACATAGAAATGGGGATCAATAGGACCTTTGCAAAACGGACAGTGCAAAGCGATTACCCACGAATACAAATCGTGGAGAATCAAGATATTTATCATGTAGACCGGTTTCTCTTTTTTTTGAAAACTCATCATGTACTTTTCAGAAATTCCGCAGACACCGCTCGAACCTGGGAACGTCTGCTTAGTTTATACTGACAAATGTATGTATATAATGGGACAGGTGCTTACATAATGATTGCAACCTTGGTTTAAAAATTGTTATCACCGCTCGCGCTTCCAATGTTTAATCATCTATATAAATGTTCAATTCAATAGCACTTCCTCAGGTAGCGTAGTGTCTATTCTCTAATGACAAATTTAGAGAGGTTAGTTAGAACTTTAGGTCTACGGAGATGCCATATAGGCTCAACTTAAAGGAAAGGCTAACCAGGAAGCATTAGTTAATATATGGCTGAAAGTATTGGATAGTGTGCGGCAGGGTATCTCAGTGATTAAAGAAACAGATTCCGAAGTAGACGTGATCAAGTTCGAACCCTGCCCACACCTGATGAGTTTCCAATAAGGACGAAACCGGTCTGCTGGATGATTTGCCTTTTCTACATTGTGCAATGATTTGTTTATACTGACAAATGTAAGAATTAAATGAGCCAGATGTTTATATCAAGATCGCAACTTTGATTTAAATAATTAATTTTGGCAGTTTAAAAAAATAAAGTTGAATAAGATACCGAAAAATATTTCGCACTTCGTAATGAAAGTAACCAATTATTCATTTTTTCATAATTTTACACTAATTTAATTATTAACGTTATTGCTAATTTTAAAAATAAATTTATGCTTCAGCTCTATTACTCCCGTCCAAGATTCCTTCGGCCCAACCTTCAGCCAGCTCAACATATTGACTTTTCTACTGAGGTAAAAAAACTGTTCTCTTCATCATGTGATTATTTGACTTCGACATGCTGTATGGAAATTTAGAATTATTTGTCTCGTTTAAATCCAGCCTATTTTAAGATTTTTAAGGCATCCGGAAAATAGTTTAAAAAATATTGTCTATTGTAATAAAATTGGAATGTAAACTTTAAAAATCGTCGCTTTTTCGTTTTGTATAAAAATCAATCGTAGGAGAACTTGAAATAAGAAACATATCGACAAATTTTTAGTGGTTATGCCTGAAAAACCTTTACACGTGTAATTAATTTACAAAAATTCAACTCAGGTACTCACAAATCCTAATGAAACTTTTCAGTCTTAAAGTTTCTTTCGCAAAAAAAGAGATGTTTTGACTTGAGGTATTGAGAAGGACTTGAAAGTGAATAAAGCAACACTACTTTTCCGTGAAGAAAGATTGGACTATTAATTTTTCCTATTGCGAACTATGCGTTCAGTTTACATGAGGCATGTAGGATCCCGTGTTTTATTCTTACTGGAAAACTCAGATTGACTTGAATTCGCATCTCATTGGCATATTGAAGTAAAGTTAAAAGCTAAAACCATTAAATAGGGTTTGCTCGCTGTAAAATAGTTCATTATCTCAGGTGAGATAATACTTTCAAACACGTAACTAAAAGTAAATTTGATTGCTCTATAGTATATTAATTTTGTATGAATATACATTCTATTAAAATTTTATTTTTTGTATAAAGTTAGCTCGTGACATGTTTAGCTGAAGAGTTTACGCGAAATAGTAATACATTAATATACATCGAATAAATAACGAACTTCTTTTAGCAATACTTTCTATGTTTTTCTCTGCAAGAGGATCTGCAAAAAATGCTTATATATTGCACAACTTGTAAATTTCATAAGACAGATTATGCTATCTGTTGATTAGATTGGGAACTCATACTCATGAGCAAGTCTCTCATTAGTAGTCCAAACTGTTCTGAACAGAAACTGAGCCAGTGTCCATTTTGTGAAAAGTTATACAAATCGTGACCCTTGCCATGTAACCGATGATTTATTGTCAATCTGCATTTTCTTAACCCGAAGTCCAATTAGGCCAACAACTGTATGTAATTGTAAGACTGCCACCACACCAAAATGTGAGGTCATCAAGAATAAAAAGCAGCGTTTAATTATACATATACATGTCGCCAAAATAAATTAAATATTGCGTATGGTAGAAAATAAAATTTATCGGGTAGAATGGTTTCGTTTTTATCTGACTTTCATTAAGTACTTTCCAGAATTGCTGATACTGCAGCTCAAATTGAGGCACATTTGCTTCGGGGTCTTACAACTCACCCATTGTGCTAAACAAACCACAAACTTCATGCAGCTGATGAGTGCAGAATTCCGAGGCAAATGTGTCTCTGTTTGAGTCTTTGTCACGGAAAATTCTAGCAAGTACTTGACGAGCTCCCAACAAGGACGGAACCGGATTACTTGATTATTTTTCTTTTCCACCGTATACTATATCTAATGTATATTGGCAATATATATGTAGCCTTAGAATTTAATCATTAATTAACTCTTTGGAAAAAAATGAGTCAAAATAAGTTTATTGTAGAGAAATATGCTGATTTGTTAGGTGACAACTTGGGAGCACAACTATATTTCTACATTAAATGCTGTTCTAGTTTGCACATATATTAAGTATTCATATGATATTGAATTTTAAACAAATATTGATTTTCAGTATATATATATAAAGTTGTATCTTGGTTATTTTATTGTGAATTTACCAGTTATTTCGCGTGTGTGTGTGTGTGTGTGTGTGTACTGGTGTAAGCTCGGTTTCCAAATTTTAACACAGCAGTGCCTTCAGATCTGGCTACATTTTTATCGATAAATTATTTTTCACTAGGATTTAAAAAAAGTTTGTTACTGCACGTACGAATAATGTTAATCCATTTATCGTCATTTGCATCACATTGTCTCTGAGTTTTCAGAGCTTGTTCGCCCTATAAAAACTCACTGTGTGCAGTTTGTGGAAGTAATTAAATTTCTATTTGTGAAGTTTCAGGCGTTGAAATGTTGTGAAATATATCGTTTAAGTATCTTTGTCTACTTTAATATTTTGCCAGTTAGGTTGGACGGTTTATATTAATTGTAAAATGGATGAATCATTTTCAGTGCGTGCTAGAATATTATTGCTTGTTTTCTTGATTGGTAGCTAGTAGAAAAGAATTTTATATCAGTGGAATTTTGTCATACTTAGGTCGAGAGTGTTCTCGGCATAGAAGGCCTCCTTTATGACTAATATTTTTTTATTTTTTTATAAAGGAATGATAAGCATGTTGCATTCACTTTGTGATAATTTTGTTAAAATTCTGCAATTGCTGATTTCATTGGATTTTAAATCAATTTGTGCGCTAAATATCTGGAGATTCTGTTACGCAATTGCTTTATCGTAATTTAGATATATCATTTTCGCCCAGATATGTAAATATGTAAACAATGACTGCTTCGTGAGTGTAATCTATTTATCTATGGTGTATAGCTTCATGAATCTCCGTGTGTTGGAGTTAATAGCAATATTTGAGTTCATATTTAGATCTTATCAAAGAGCAATCATTTTGACTGGTTCGTTGCTTCTAAACGGTATTTTTACGAAAAAAATATTCAAAACTTGAACAAATGCCTGTTTTGATTTATAATTCTATAAATTGTTCAGTAAATGGCATAGAATTCAGTGGTTAGAGGAACAGATTCTGAAGCAGACTTGCCCTGGTTTGAGCCCTATTCTTGGCAAATTTCGGACAGTACGTGATGAATTCCCAATAAGGACGAAGTCGGTTTTCTAGATGAATTGCTTTTACTACATTATACAAGGATTATTTTATACTGACAAATTTATGTCCATAATAAGAAAGGTTTTTATATCTAGAACGCAACCTTGATTTAAATAATTGTTATCACCGCTCGCGCAACTAAAATTCATTTTGATAAATAATTGTTTCATTAATTAATAGATTAAAATTTTTCTGCTAGCTTGTATCTTTCTGTATCTCGTGTTCAGAGCTAATCATCCTGACCGATTTTATAGAGTGTTTTTAAGGATTGTTTGCGGATATCTACCCACTGCAATTGTAGTGAGTAAATTTTTGTAAGCTTAATTTTTTCGCTTTCAGAATGAGTTGAACATCGAGCAATGGAAGATAGTTTTCTTTTTTTGACCTAGCATGTGAGTTGTATGTCAAGATTGACTTCATTGGCTTTTTAAAATTTAAGTCGTGTCTATTGCTAATAAGAGGAACTACAGTAGATTATTCACATATATTTTTGCTCTGTGTATTTCGGTTAGTTATATTTTCCAGGCTCGTTCACTGAATGTAGTGTTGTATAATGCAGCCAGCAGAATTGCTATGCATTGCTAAAGAAAATTATTGAATAATCAAGTTTAAATTCATTGTGGATGAATGAACTGATTTATATTCTGAATGTTTAACAAAATGAATGCATTTCTTGTTTGAGTGTAATATTAGTCGAGAATATTCAAATAAAAGAAATAGAGTTAAATTTCTCTGTCATTTCGCAGACAATTGATGCAATTGCAATCCATTTGAGTTGCCTATCACCATGCGGAATTAAGTTTATGTAATACTTTTTATCAACATTCTCTGGATTAGTATTTAAGTACGGCTTTTCTATTTAGACTAAATTAATACATATCTATATATTTTTGGTCTAGAATAAATTATGCACAAGCTTGTGGATGCAGTTATTCTATTGCACTTCGAATTTCATTGTCATTTAAACATCACACGGAACTTCGCCTGGTTTGGAAATAATCTTATTACAAAATTATAACAAATTTCTTACAAAATTCAATAATTTTGCTTAGCGCTCTTTTATTTTGCTTTTGATTTAAAGGTGACGTGTCTGAAAGAGATTTGCCCGGGCAAGTTTAATGTATTTTTTAAAAATTGTTAGACAGTTTGGATAATATATTTTCGCATTATACGGCGCGTTAATTACTAGTTTAATAAAACACATAGAATCCTTTTACCGATGAATATTTTTTTATTAAAATTTTAATCTCAAATATGATTTAATTTACAACTAGACATATCTTTGCAATAAATTTATTCAGTACCGTTATTAAGTCTTCATTGCTTACTTAGATTAACACGACATGTTGATCTAGATTCAACTAGTGTAAAATGCGTAAACATTAAATTTGTGTCTTTAATTGTTACTAGATGTATAATTTGCACATTATCTAAAGCTTCGTCTTCGTTTCTTCCATTATCCCTGATCAAATACGCGCATGTAGATATGCCATTTGGCAGAAAGGTCAAATAAACACGGAGAATGTCCAAGCAAGCTATCCCAAATATTGTGTTTTTTTTGGTTAAGTGAATCTAATAAATATAGCTTTAAATCTGAGCTTTATCGGGTACTCATGTCTGCAGTCATTTTGCAATGCAATGCTTTCTGCCTGGTAGCGCGATCGGTTTATCGAATGTTGTTTTATTGAGTGTGACTGGTGTTTCCTGCGCAAAGCGCATTCACGGTATGCGGTCTAGTTCAGGTCACTCTGCAGTGGATAAATTATAAAAAATTAATTTATTCCTTTCCTGTAAAGTAAAAACATGCACTTCCAATTAATGCGATAAACTAGATATTCGTGCAAACAATAGTTTGCTAGTGTGTTTAATTTTTGCACACATTATCGATAACATGATACCGATCCATGTTAAATGATTAATGATCAGAATCATTTTACTTTTCAATATGAAACACTCTAGTCGAGAATATAGAACTTTGGCACGGTTTTCTATATTCATATTTGCTTTGACACTTTACGCATCAAATTTGAATACTCATGAGGCGTCCATATTTAATTGCAGGTTTCGGCTACTGCTTCGGCAATGTGGACGGAGATTGCTGGTAAGTGTATTCATCCTTTGAGTTAAAAAAATGAAATATTTTTAATTTTTCCGTATAATTTGCCAGACTATTTGTTTCTGCTACAGAATGACTAATTAAATAATTAATGAATACAACGTCGACTTCAAACTATATTTGTTTTTAAACAGCAGATAATTAATAAATTTACGATTTTGTTACTAATACATGATCCGACTGTATTTGCAGGGGTGCACAATGGGAATTTAAAAAGTGGCATACCGAATATATTTAACCTGTACATCAGGCACTTGAAATCACCGTAATTTAACACGATGTTTTTTAACGATTTTATTATGAGTACTAAGTTGATAAATTAAATGCTGTTGGCCGGTTTGATATTTATTAACTAATAAATGACACACCAATAGCGATCTTTCGGATGCTAAGAGGTTCGTCATTATTGGTTTTCAACTTTTAAATCATCCGAAGTTCCTAGCTTTTACTGATAAGTAAGAAACCACGATCTGTTGTTCTTTATGCTTAAAGAATCTTACATTTTTTGAAACTCAACTAATTGAGCTTCGGACAGTCCTTGCTTTCACTTATAAGTGTCCGTCTGTGAGCTGTTATTCTGGATGTTTATCGGTTCTTATGTTTTAGAAATTCCAGCCTCAACTCATCTGTTAGTTCTAATTATTACTGATAAATGGTCGGCGAAGAGCCATTGTTCTGTATGTTTTTGGGAATTTATCTCTTATCTTTCTGGTCCTATTTGAACGAATTTTTTTACCAGATACACAATATTTAATACACAATTGAATGTATATTTTTTCTCCGAAACAATGAATATATAAATATCATACATTTAATTGTATTAAATCATAATTACCGCGAAATGTGATAAAGGATATCGATGAAGGCCGGTTTGTATGCATTTTCTGGAGTGACAGATGTTCAGAAGTTGTCGTAAGTTTCCATTTTGGTGAAATTTAGCATTTCTTGACGTGCATGGTTTTGATACAGGCTTGGTATATTTTACACATAATGCGTTTGCTCTGAAGTTACATCTTCGATGACTTTATATGAAGTTAACTGCATTACTGAATGAATTCGTGTGAGCGATTATACCGTACAATAGCCTCACATTTGTTGACCAAATACCTAGTGGTTATTGGGAGATATACCACTACCTACTGACAAGTCGCTAGTAAGCAAGAAACGCATGTGTACATACAAGTATGCCTTTTGTTCATAATTATTTCATTTTTTACTTCTGAACCTATATGAACTAGTTGGCTACTAGGTACGCAACACCTAATATAAAATTCCGACCCATTGTTCATAGGTCGCATAATGAAAACGAAACCATGTTCTAAAAAATAGATCGTCTTTAAAACTGGGCTCTATTGAACTGCGGCTGTACTCTCAATACATTCGGTTGTCGAATTACCTTATTTCCTATTATTGTGATCCATATGACTTTTTTGTTCCTTAACTCTAAAAGACCATGCCAACGGCGCACACTATTGTCATCTTTCCTATTATCTTTAGTCTTTTATATTATATGTATTTTGTGAACGAATACATTAGCTTGATCAACTTTGGCAACAAAGTAATAATTTACCAAAAAGTGTAAATTTGTGCAAATGTTACTCCTATGCCTCCCTTTATAATGGGATGTGCAGGATCATATATTAATTTTATTTATTATAATCTGAACAATGCGTAAA